>JAIGNY010003794.1:250000-287500 GCA_020152595.1 Chiridota heheva
TTTAATATCAGAGTTTTCGAGTAAATATTAAGGTGTTTATGTGTATTTTCAAATGCAGCTTCATAAATAGCAAGAACGCCTAAAGTTTACAATTTGTATGTAAACCATAGCAGCTTCTTTACCAAGACGTTAAAAGGAAGGTACTCGTCCTACGAACAAATTCAGAAGTGAATGCCGCCGCGCTGGTAATATCGTGTTATTATTAAAAACACATCAAAGCCCCTATGTCCGGTCCGGCGGATATGTGATCGATAACATCGCAGATTTCTTGCAATCAATAGGAAATATTGAAAACCGGAAGTGGTGTTACAAGCACGACGTCGTTCATTTCTTAATGTAATTATGGAACGATACCTTCTCTTAAAGAGGCGATATCGTCATATGGGCACAATATTTAGAGTTCCTTTCAAATTTTTTGATTGGTTGAAATTTTGCTGCGCGATTCGTTGTCTCGTATTGCAAGGTTTATAGTTATTTAAAACAATTTGAAAGTCACCACACGAGATAGCCCAGATGGTTGCGGCGATCGCAAGTAACGTGTTTTTTTTAAATCATGTCGTGAGTTCGAGCCTCGGTAGAATCATTTATCTTCTTCTTCTTTTTTTTTTTTTCTCAGTAATTTTCATTTGATGACAATCATTGTAGTATTATAATACTACTGTAACAATTTTACTTTCGCTTTCTGACAAATAAGCATTGAAAAAAATAAGTTTATCGTCACAGTAACGTAATGCGCTGTGTATGTAATCTGGCTGTACTGTGTGGTACAAACAGACATAGGATCGGATCTTGCCTCCACAACCGGAAGTGACGTCAAAATATAGTATCCCCATTTTTACCGTATTTTACTGAGACGAGCCTCCCTCTTTAAACGGGATTATGATCAAAATCCAAGCTGCATTTTTGTAAGACTCAACCAACCCCCGGGAGTAATCTTTACCCTCCCCCCCCCCCTTCAAATATCATGCCAAAAACTATGTCTACGACATTGCTACTTGCAGCGCTTTCACTCAATATTTCTTAATTACGGTAATGTACACGCTGTGTCCACTTAAACCATTCCCGAAATAAACTACGTACGTACAGTGGCCTTCAGATGTTCGATTTTCTAAGTTGGAAAAACCGAATATCGCTGATGTAAGTGCGCGAATATTTTATGACAAATACTGAAGATTGAAAGCGTGAATCTGAAAAAATGAAACACTTCAGAACTCGCACCATTTTACATACTTTGGGAATAACTTGTATTATAAAATTTCTATGGAGTATTTAGATTGTCATGACCCGTGCATTAAATTTCCGTAATGCACGGCCTTCAGTATTTGCTTTTGTCCAATTTCATAACAGGTGAAATTTCTTAATAAGGATTGTTTTTTATGCAATTTAAACAATCTAGCTCGGACATTTGATCAAAAGATAAATGGTTTTGGCATCGTGTTTTTGTGCGTAGGCTATTGAATGCACGGATCAAAGGATTTTGCACTCTCGAATTACCCTCCTAAATTCGGGTCATTTTACTCGGGTCAAATTCCTTTGACTCGTGCATTAAATACGCATATAAAAACTCTGCCTCAACATTAATCTTCATTTACGATCTGTCGAAACTCACCTAATTCCTTTGCAAGGAAGCGGTTGATGGCAGCACTCTGGGCGATAGGCACACCGTCTACTTCAAGAACGGGCACCTGACCAAGGGGCGTTTCTTGAAATTCAAACAAGAAGAAAGCTTGTTTACTGTAGCTGCAATCGCCATACATAGAGGTTAAGCGGGTGTTGTAGAGGAGGGGACGTCAACCAACTTTATTTGACGGATCTGAGTGGGGAAAGGGGAATATATGCCCCCAATCTGGAAAATAACCAATAGATCATTATCTGACGCTAAATATCACGCCCCTTGACTACTTAAGTTGCAAACTGACCAAGGGCATACCGCCGTAGCACTTTGCTTCTTCGGCGACCTAAACCCTCGGACGTATCACTTTCGAAAAATCCCTGGATCAGCCAGTGACTATAGAAAAGGACGCAGCCATAAGCATCCGACCATAAATTGCTTTATCAAACGTCTATCTAATTTGATTGAAGTTGAAAAAATGATTTGTATGAAAAATTATAAACTGAATCAAATTTCATAAAAAATTGGACTCGGTTCCTGCTTTGAGAAGCTGGTGTATAGTTTAGCAATAAGTTCTATCTGATCCATTTTGTTAATATAATAATTAGGCTGTTTAATATTTTTGCTTTAATATACATACTTCTTACTACTATCGATTATTTTTTTAAATCTTTGAAGTTTTGAAAATAAATGTGGAGAAAAAAAGTTGGGAGATGGGACAGAAACTTACAATATGATTGTGAAGCCATGAACGCACTTACGCCGAATGCACAAATGACCCGACTTTCTATACTGATTATATACCAGTATACGGACTATTTGGACTGTTGGAAATGAACGGTATAGTTTTTGAGATACCGATTGACTGATTGTGGCACCGATAAAATACATATAATAGATTACTCCACGCAAGTCAAAGAAACTCCTAAGTTGATATACTTATTTGAAATTCATGTCTTTCCAAAAAAGATGAATATTTGTCTTTATTATCAAAGATGAAGAGTGGTCCATCATCAGGAAAGTGATAAAAGCTAAACCTGTTAATGATGAAAAAGAAGCAGACCGGTGATATCTGTCTCGTACTTCTTCTATGCTTTAATCTGGCGCGAGGTTGTTCATTCAACTATTGTATTTGCAGAAATCTAAAACATTTGCTGTATTTGCAAAATAGCGGCGAAGGTAGAGATGAAATAATTACCAGTTTTCCATATTATTTATAATTTAAAACATTTTTAAACAATGAATATATATATATATATATATATATATATATATATATATATATATATATATATATATATATATATATATATATATATATATATATATATATATATATATATATGTATATATTATATCTTATATATATATCTTCCTTACTTTGTTTCAAATCTGGCCATTGGTCTTTTTCAAATCGGAAATCCTCGTAATCTGTTCCTGAAAGGGCGAACATATATCGAGCTTGTTCGGCTCGTCCTTTCACATTGAAGTATATAAGTTTATACGTCGGCATTTCAGTGGAGATTTGATAGTAAAATCTGGCGATGAAGACTACCACGTTGCAGGTCCAACTTCTGAATGCGATAAAACTGTTACAAACTCAACTTCTACCTCGAGATCTGAGCCCGAAGTTATGTTGCTTACACTCTATTAATATAATGTAAATATACTTCTTTGTATCTAACACACACTTTAAGTATTACAAAGTTGATCTCAATGAAGCCTCTATTTCGGGCATATCAACAAAGACAAATAAAACTAACCCTTGTATTATTGACTATAGCGCAATAAACCACTTCAAATTGTAAAAATTGTTAGTGAATTAACCAGGATCATGTGCTAACTGTTTGTTTTGTACGTAGGCCAATATACATAGAACCATGATTTCGGATGACTTTGCTTATACGTTTGGAATCAGCAGTGGCGACAGCAAAATATGAGAGGCATAGGAGGGATTTGACCCCTACATTTTTTTATGATGACTTTTTTCCCTTCCCCCTCCCCCACACTTTTAGAGTTTTGTATAGATATTTTAGATGCCCCTGCAAACTTTCACTTGCAAATATTTGTGTTAAATTAGAAGTTAATATGAGGAACATGCTCGGAAATGCATATTTTTGACAAATTTCTCATGAGCTTTTTAAGATAAATGTAAAGTTTTTTTGTTTTTTTAAATGGGCGGGGTATTGTTCTGCAGAATAAGATGAAATTGGTCCCGAAACTCGAATCTCATGGCAAAAAATCTACATTCGAATATGGATTCCGACTACAAAACAAACATATTTGCATTTAATATTCAGGCACTTGCCCGAATAATAATCCTGAAATAGGAAAAAGAACATGAGCAACACTTAATGTTAATCCACTTTACTTCGCTTCATTAAACTGGAGCAGGGATATATCCCCTTAAAACTACTTGACATTATGGAAGGAATTTTAAGATATCATACCAGGCACGTGGGGGCGGGGACCATGGCCCTCCACTTTAGTATACGTCTGAATTTTGGCCCAACGTGTTCCGGCAAGCCAAAGTAAGTTTAAGCAAAATTACGACAACTTTCGATAGTAAGATTAAAATGAAAATATTTCAGGATTTTAGGGGGCACTTCGTTCGTAATAAGTTATATATATGCCATTTACATATAAATATCAAGCTTTACGGTTCTGACTCTCGAGTACAGATTAATTTGTGGTCTGTTAGTGTCCAATTAGGAGGCGATCTCCTCTTAATTGTTATCGTAAACAGGATTACGGGAGGATTTTAATTGGTGGTAAATTCAAAAATTGTAAGCTTGCAAGTTATTGCGAATGATCGCGAAATATCGGTTGTGAGCAAGAGTTAAGCTGGTCGTACAACCAAACACTCCCCCACGTAAACAATTTTTACATTCCACACGACTGGGCGTTTGATTCAGACGGAACTGTATGAACACCAATCTTAGACGGATTTAGTTCAGGGGTCAAGCAAGCCCATCTGGAAGTTTGGTACGAAAGAGGACTTTAACAGAAACAAAATAGTGAAGAAAGCATTCTAATATCTTATTCCTTTAAATTTAAGTTTAAGGTTGTATCATTTGTGTTAAAACGACTGAAAACAAACTAGTTATGATGTCAAGGCCTCAGAATCTTCAGTCTTTACGTATCCTATCATATTTTGTCCTGCAAATTTGTCACTATAAAAACCATGAGGTATGCCAAAATATTGGCAAAATCAAAGCTAGGAAGGTATTTATATTACACCACCTGAAGAAGGTTCGGGGGAAAAATAATTTAAATAGCGAAAAATTTGAATAACTTTATTTAAAATACATCATTGTTAGGAATGTTAGGATAGAGATGCCAACTTTCTTTAGTAGACTTACTCACCAGTCATGCCTACACCATTTTGGTTCTTTTGAAGTTCTCTCTCATACACTCCTACTTATGCAGGAACAAATTTGATATCTGAACACATAACGGTAAAATAGGGTTAGGTGAAAAAGGTAGGAAAACATGCATGCGGAATATTCAAATTGTTATAGTGTAACAGAACGATGAAAATATTTTCACTAACGCAAATTTGACATTTAATAAGAAATTTTAACGTAATCTTGAAAATTGATTTCAAAACTTTTTGAAAAGCAGATTTTAACACTTTGATCACCAGCAAAAGCTTATTCAGAGATCGGGAGATTTCCCGATCCGGAGCGTACACTGGACTGTTTATAGCCCTATATAATCTGTGTAGAAATTACTGGCTAAAGTAACAGTGGAATACAGGGGCGTATCCACGAAGGAGGGAAACCGCACCACCATCACAACCACCACCACCACCATCACTTTTTCGAGAAAGTTTTCGCAAATTGGGGTCATTTGGTTTTTTTGATATATTTTTTGCAAAACTTTATACAAAATTGCCCACCGAAGTGGGCAAAATTGAACATCTTGAGGGGGGAGGGAGGGAGGGGGAGAGTGTCTAGGACCTTTTCGGATCCCTTTCCTTTTTGTTGCTGGATACTCCACTGGTGGAGTGTTCAGAAGGGGGACCCAAACGAAATTCCATTAGTAAATTGTGAGCCTAGCGAAATATACCAGTATACTATACAAAATCAGGCAATTAACTGTAAAAAATTAATCTATAAGGTAAAAAAAGGGTGATTTTTTAGTATATATCAATTTTTCAAGCAATTTTCTGGAAATATTATTTCTCTCCATTATATGCAGTTGGACCATAATTTTCAATGATTTTACCAACTGTATAGATTGCTACCGGTCAGTTTCCCCTTTTCCCACCATTTCGTACGCCTCAGGGTACAGCCCTGTTCCTTCAACTTTGCCAACCACCCCCTTTCCCCTCACCCCACACTTATTACTGAAAGCTGATTACGTCACTGTCTAGTGAGTCTGCTATGCCCTGATTCTCATATTCTTGAGTCTTGACGAGTATTTTAAGGAAGATTTTAATATATACTTTTTTAATACTATTTCAATATATTTATTTCCAGGTGTGAAATTCTTATGACCTTTACTACAGTACTAGAATCAGTTTACTATTCCCTGACATATCCAATAGTTTTTAAGCCACAAAACATACTTTTTTAATACTTTTTCAATATATTTATCTCAGGTGTGAAATTCTTATAACCTTTACTACAGTACTATAATCAGTTTACTATTCCCTGACATATCCAATAGTTTTTCAGCCACAAAATTACATTGCAAAATATGATTGATATAGAGTTTAAACAAATTTTGAGGATTATGAGTACAGGAGGATGTGAATTTAAATATTTCTTTAATGAAATAAAGTTTATGAATAATTTCTTCACCATCTGACAATTTTTTCCTATATTAAACAAGATTTTTAAAAGCATTTACTGCTTAGCTTGGTCAAGTTATATTTGTATCCAATTACCTGTTCACTAAAGTCAAATTCTTTTATTCAAAATTGTCGTGGAAAAGATTGAAGAACAGTAACTTAAAATGAGCAATTTCTAGTTTTCCCATTTTGAGGTCACAAAAAATTTCGCAATTGATGCTAATTAGGCAGTAAGATATTTAAGTTTGAAAAATCTGTAAAACAGTAAAATGGTAACTTTTCAAGCGATCTTCATAGAAGGTGTTGCTGTTTTCTTGGCTTTTGATAATTCAAACCACGTTGTTGCTACGTGTCGGGGCCGTAGGAGCCAGGGCCAGGTGTTCATACCCCCCGCGCTGGATTTAGAAATGTGGCGGCCATGGGCATATCCCGATGTGGGCCAATTTCAGAACATTTTCACCTATATAGCTTATAACTTCATATAACATAACATACAATCAGAAAGGGACCTGTTTTTGCAACAGCCGAGGTCCATGAAAGTGGCCCCACATTAAGATAGGTGATGAGAAAAAGGGCCCTGTCTACACAACCGACAAGATCATGAAAGAGGTCCCACATCGGAGAAGACGATCAGAAAAAGGGTCATTTTAGCAACAGCCGAGGTCTATGAAAGGGCCCAAAATGGGTTCCATTTTAAACAGTACAGAACACGTGAATTTATTATCTATCGGTTGAGACCATTTTTATTTATTTATTTAAAACAAAAGTACCGTACTTTTTAAAGTATAAAAATGAGTTTATTCTTGTTTTGAATGAGAGCGCAAGCAAAATCGCAAAATTACCGACGCTTTGACCTTTGTAACTTATGAATGAAAGTATTTGGAAGTCCCATTTTAACCGATCTTACAATTTACATACATTCTATTCAACATACATATACATCCAATGTTATTGGTGCAAAAAGTCCGTACTTTTCCAACCAATAGAAATCGATGAGAGAAATATTTCGCGTCCGTTTATGTATCCCTCTATTTTAATTCTGACGTAAGGCTAGCATGCCCAAGCTGTTGTTTGTGTATTGTGTGAAGAAATAAATAGGCATTCTCGAATGTCGGATTTTGGCTGATTTTGTTGTATAGTTTGTTACACTAAGATATAATCCTGATCTGTGGCGTAACCAGGATATTCATTAGGGGCAGGAGGGGTGGTTGAATTGAAGCGACACGATATTTAGTGGTATAGTTGAGGTGACACCGAAAGTGTCACTTCCAGCGCAAAGCGCTCGACTTGTCGGCGCCGGGTCCAGGTGTCCGCTTAAGGACCCCAGTAGGGGCTCAAAGGGGCGAAGCCCCCTGGTAGATCTCCCAAATCTTACATTTCAAGGGGAAAAAAGTATGTCACAACGCATAGCAAGAAAGTGTATTATACAACTTAAAATTCATGTCAAAGAGACACCATATACAAAACACAAAATAAAAGCGCAAACGCTCGACTTGTCGGCGTGGGGTCGAGGGGCCCAGAAGCGAAGCCCCAGTAGTTGTCCAGAGGGAGAAGCCCCCGTAAGTTCTCGCACCGGACTGATATGCAAGAGGCATATTTGCCCTAAAATGTAATGAATTTTTGAAATTTTACTGAAAAGTGTGATGGGGCGGGGACATGTCCCCCTGTCCCGCGAATTACGGCCCAGCCCACGAAGAGGGAGGCCCGTCTCAGTTTGTACATCATTGGTCTCTGCAAAATTGGGATGCACAGCTCTGACGTCACTTCCGTTTATGAAACGTACAAGATCCTTGTCTGCTTGTACATGAGCATAATTAGCGTTTTGTGTGTGAAGATTTAATCATAGTGTATAACGTTGTTATTATACGGAAAACTTGTTTTTCAACGTTTTGGCCAGAAGAGGGAAAAAATGAAAGATTTATAGAAGGCCTACTACAATAGCAGTCACCAGACGAAAATTACAAGAGCGACAACAACAAAAAATGTCGAGAAAACTTGTTCTGCTGGGATTCGAAATGGGCTGGATTTGCCAACCGAAAGTGTGGGGTGAGGATGGCAAAACCACAAAATCATTCTAAGATGCAAAAACTCACCATACAAATGATACAATTTGAGAAAAAGTGTGAGGAGGGGGATTTTCCCTTTGCCCCATCAAATTCCGCCTATAGAGGCCACCATGTATCCATATGAACCACTCCTACCATTGCGAAATAGTCTTACAATAAGTTTCTTAACATGGAGTTGGGGGAGTAGAGAGGGGGAGGGGGAGATTTAAATAGGTATGCCAATCATGGATTGAAAAAGACAGAGGCTTGGATCATACCCTGTTTAAAGGAAACACGAGTATCAAGAAAGGAAATGTCAGTATCTGACTTTTCAACGGTAAATTTGATGGTACCGTGAAATTGGTTAATACTCGCTACAAACGCATCAAAACAATGGGCTCCCAGATTATAAATATGTCATCGATATATTTTAAGAACAACAGAGGCCTAAGAGGAAACTTTTCCAGAAATGTACTTTCTATATCTGTCATCATAAGATTAGCATAAAATGGAACAATCCTGGTACCCATGGCTGAACCTTTGCTTAGGATGTATAGTTCATTGTCAAATTCAAACACATTGTGTCCAAGAACAAAGTCAATGAGTATGGAAATCTTAGATTCATTTCCTCCCTGCCCCGGAAATTCTTATGCTTGTTTGCACTTCTTCCTCATGTGGGATGTTAGTAAATAAAGAAAAGGAATCTAAAAGTAGCCTGAAATGTTTAGTTTTTTCTTTTCTGTATGACCATCAGTATTTTTTTTTACACTTTTAAGGAATATTCCCATGGAATTTCATTTTGATATATCTAATAGAGGACAATAAAAGACAGAGATTGGTGCAGTATATTATTCCTATAATACAAGAAGTTATTAAATTTAAGAGATTTTTCTTGTCTGCGTAAAAGAGATTGTTAGTCTAAGTCACTATTCTTTATGTATTTCTTTAAAACTTTATTTCGTATTTTCTAAATGATTGGGGACATTTTTTTCTTCAAAAATTATTAATTATTAAGAATTAAGAATAAAATTTACAATAATGTTTTCCAACCTGTTCTTTTATCTTCTATTTGAATCATGAAAACTTGGCAATTTATTTTCAAAGAATTACATCAAGATTAGTACCGGAAGTGCTGTAATGACATCATAATGATGACGTAAACTCAGAACATAAGTTATTTTTATGCGGGCAAGAAAAATCTTTAAAATTCAATTATGTCTTTCCGCTATGAATGAGATATCAACATGTTTTTTTTTGCCAATCTGTCTCTACAAATTTTCTCCATCAGATATATTAAAACGAAATTCTATGGGAATATTCCTTTAAGGTTGCTTGACCCTGATACGATTTGCTTTGTTCAGGTCTCCTCCATTGCAGACAATTCAGCACGCTGTCTCATTCTTCTTTATTATGTTCTATTGTTGTAGCTCATTCATTATGCTCATGTTATCAAAGTACTAAATTGTATCTATTCTCTGTTGTCAAAAATGCCTTAGAAACAATTAAATAGCTAAATAATCAATAAGTTTTTAGCTAAACCTTTGTCCTCAAATTTCTACATTACGCCCAGAATAGTATTAAAAGATACAGTTTGTACCTGCAAAGCTTCCTCTTATGACATCTAACACGTTTGCATTGATCATTATTGCATAAGTTACAAAATGTGATATACCACTTGTGGCATTGTGAATGCATATACCATGCACAACAGATTGCACGCATAAAATTCGTAATCTGATAATAAAGAAATTGAGACAAAAAATGATTGACGTCTAGTTTCTAAAGCTGTACAAATGACGTCATGTTTGCTCTGAAAATCACTTGTAAACACAAATTGTTTTGCTTCAGTGACTTAGACAAATACATCCAATTTTTAATTGTTTTCTCAAGGTGTAAATTGCTTTTTGGCATTTACATTATGCCTACATGTCTCTACCAGCTAGTTTGTATGGCGGAATATATGACGAATTATTTTACGTGATACAGTTTAGTGTGGGATTGCTTAGAAGAGAAACTTTGACCCAATCGGGCAAGTGAAACTGACCGTTAAGAGCGGTGTTGTTTATTCCCGTCGTGGTAAATTGTGTTCGCTTTATGATTGTCATCGGACACAAAATTGCCGTCTCAAAAACACCAAGCTAGGCTGGATATAAATTGATTTGCATTTAAGCGTCCATTCATAACTGTTTAGAAGAGTAAGTTTATCAATTATTACGTACAGATATTTGCGGACATAATGCGCAGATTTGCGAATAAACTTGCAATATTATTGCTAACATTAGCAGCCGGTTTGAAAATTTCATGCTGCCAGAACACCTCCGAATATCATGATACGATTTTGGAAGAAATATACGGTGGGTATTCACGTGAATTTTTTTTTTTTCATTATTAAGATTCTAAAAGATAATATAGGATATTAAAGAAGACAGTGCGTGAAAAGAATCAAGTAGATGTTTAAAGATTATCGTTGAGGCGGGGTGTTTATATGTGTATTTAATGTACGGGGAAAAAGACTTTGGCCTAAGTAGAATGACCCGGCTTTAGGAGGGTCATTCGCAAGTGCAAAGTCTTTTAAACCGTGCATCAAAAACATGCCAAAACAATAATATTTTTTATCAGATTTCCGTGTTAGATTATCTTAAATGCATTAAAAACAGCGAAAAAGATTGATAATAAGAAAGGTTTACATATTTGTGTTCGCTTTGCTAAGAAATTTACCTGATGTAAAAAAATGGACTAAGCCAAATACTCAAATTCGTGCATTACGGGGATTTTAGGTCATAACAATGCAAATATTACAGAGAAATTGTATTAATCGTATTATACCATTGTGTTACCTACCAGGCTCTAGTTCTATAAGTATAACACTACAATAAGATATTGTTAAACCCTCGCTTCATCATTCTTAAGATATAAACTTTAGATAAGGTATGACAATATTGTGCCCCGACATCTACGGCATTGCTACTAGCAGCGCCCTCAGTTATTATTCCTTAAATAGTGTACACGTTGTGTTACGCTTAAACCACTCCCGAAATAAACTCCGTACGTACGTATACGTACAGTGTATGTGTAATTGTAAACTGTATGTATGGAGTGTGGGCGCAGTGATGCGTTATTCCGTACATTTTGAACCATATTGCTTTATTTCCGCACTTCTTCCACCTTCGATCAGTCCATAGCTTGACGTCACACTGACTAATTTTTGTTTCACCGTGAAAGGAACTTGTCTCAAGAAAATTGGTTGGACGTGCACAAAATAATCTTATATGTAGTAGTTTGTCAGTATTTGTGTGAAAATTTCGTCCAATTAGAAACGTTGGATTGTATTGTCTACAACTTTTCGTTAACATGATATCTGACCTTTAAGTCATCCTCCATCTAATATCACTTAGAATCAGTCAAAATGATACACTTTTTATTTTGGCTGTTTTTAATTTGGGAGATCCCTTACTTCTAAGGACCCCAAAATCCCGTACTAGTAAGGACCAAAAAACCATGGAAGCCGCCATTAAACAAGATTACCTATGATGCAGTACTCTAATTGTACTTGGTAAATGTAGGAATTAAAACTCCAAAACCCTGGAAGTTTTGATAGGCTTTGTTAACATATAAAACATGAATTTGTAAGTAGATGTGTTATAAAGGAATACAAAATGATAATTCCTGACCTTATTTATCGTTTAGATCTTTAAAAAATTGTCTCAAAAACTCTTCAGTAGTACATGCAGTATAGCCGATGTCAAAGCTGTAGTTTTCAGGATATTTCTTAATGTAATTCTATGAAAACAAATCTAATTGTCTGATATGTTCGGTAGATGAGCAGATGGCATGTTCTTGGTTCGTACATATCATGCAATATCTCATTAACCCTGCAAAATCGTTTCAATTAAAATACCATCACATTTGACTTAGACTTATAGCTATGATAGTGTGAAATCAAATCTACCGCACTAATCACCTTTCAACACACTAGTGATATCTTGAAATGTATTAACTTCTAAATATATACAACACGAGATGGTTTATCAACATATTGTTTCCTCATTTATTTCGATCCATATAGAAAATTATGTGAATATTCAATATTTTAAATGCACTGCACATTACATTATAACTAGGTTTTTCAATCATTTTTCCACCGACAGTGCATAGTATCTTGAATTTAACCCACACTATAGTAGATTGAGTGTTGATAACATTTGCATGTAATAGAAATGCATAAAGTTTGATTTTGGCGCAAGGTGAGTGGCGTAGCAGTATAATGGGAAGAAAAGAACAAACCCTTGAGCCCACTGGCAGAAATCGAGACTCGCGGGGTCCGGAAATGACATTGCGATATGTTTGTTATAAGGCACAAGCGCTGAATCCACACGGGTTCCAGACCTCTAGTTGCGCCCTGCACATGGTGTACTGAAAATATTGGCATGTAGCTTCATTGCTTCTGCTGTGTTGTGTTTAGGCTCATATGACCCTATTTTTCGAAAAGCCTCAACATTTTTTGTATGTCTTAAATTTGAACCCTCAATTAACATAGTTTCAGTGTTTTTTCTTCCTTTCTCTATCATGAGAACAAAATCATGATCTGATGATGAAATTATTTGCGCCTAATCAAGATCAAAAGTAAAAACTTCATTAAGTTATGAACAAGTACAAAGTTGCATTAAATTTTCTCTCTTTCAACTTTTTTTTCGAATATTTTTGTTACTAAGAATAAACATGATAAAATGTTGCTTATCACTGCATACGACATCTTTCATATTAATTTGCTTGATTAGTCGGTATATCGGGTATCAGGTTGGTAAAAATACAGACTTTGATTATTAACCTTTTTACAGCAAGGTAGTTTTTTTTTTCCAAATAGGAAACTAATCTGGGACCGTCGGTAAATCTGATATTTTACACCCCCAGTAAAACTGATTTACTAACTCCTCTATTTGTGCGTGCGCATAACGTGGGTACCGTGGGGTTCCTGGGGGCACCGGGTGGAGACTAGAGAACGACAGTCAATCAATTTAAAGAATCACCATTATATTGGCTTCTATATGAATAGTTGATTATTGACTGAGAATTATTTGAAAGTTGTTTGCGTGTACGCGTCAAGCATGCGGATGGATTGACTTTCTCTTGCAATGTTATTGTGTTGGTTTGTAAGTTGTTTTGTAAGAGTAAATGAAATATGTCATGTGTTTTTTGCTGGCATTCATGCAACCAAGTACATCAACCCTGTAAACGTATTTGATATGAAAATATTTTGCAGTATTTTATGTAAATGATGCTGCAAGAGACAGTTAGTTGATATTTAAACAAATAGAACGCTAACTTATACTGGTATTGAGTTTATCATCATGAGCTTGATATTTTCAAAACAAGGTGCACGCCAGTATTTACATTTTAGTATGTATCATAACTTAATTCTTTCGCATTAGTCAGTTTCTGCAAATGATCAGATGATGCTCAAAGATACAATTCATTATAAATTAGAGCAAAAAGAATGCATACGATTTCATTAATTCGCCACTTTGGTCCAAGATTTTTGTTCACCATACAGTCCGTTAACATGCCTATTAATGGGAACATAAATGTTCCTAAAAATGGGAACGTTTTGCTACATGAAAGCCGCCATTTTCTGATATTTCCCGTGATCCTTTGCCATCCTAATGTTAAAGTCTTATGCAATGTTACATATTTCAAGTTTGAAATGCCTCTGGGAAAAATATCTTTGCTAAAGGAAACTTCAAAGTTATGAAAATACCTTCATTACTGCCATGGCTACAACCTTTCCACTTCCATTTGATATGTTCACCATGCCGTTTTCAAAATATCAGAAAAAATAGAGCTAGGCTTTTCGGCGCGAAACGGCCATTTTGAAAATTCAAATGTTTTGCAACACAATAATTCTTAATATTTCAAGTATATAGATAAGAAACTATGACATTTTATTGCAACATCTAAACAATATGGCTGCATGACTTCAATATTCTCGTGTGTTATAAATGTTGCTATTAATAGGCATGCTTCCGGACTGCCATTGTAGTATATCTGTTACACTAAATCTACAAAACGGGGTCCCTCTTTCACATTAGGAACACTGTTTTAAAATTAATTCACATCACTAACTCTTCACAGTACGAACTATGAAGTACAGACAATTTAAAGTAATATCAAAACATCCGTAAAATTCATCCTAAAGGTGAGTTCTTTGATGTTTATCAGAACTAAAATGATAATTATGACATATATCAACTATAAAATTACAAGTAGAATTTGAAATAGGTTTGGTATATCTGCAGAATTTTATAGAAATACTCTGTAGCATATATGTTACAACGGTCAGTAAGGCCTCGTTTACATATGTTAGGCTATACCACTTATTGTAGTAAGCTAGGCGCATACTTTATGTGTGCAAATAGCAAGATGTAAATAGCAAATTACTTGTAAGATGCTAAACCAATAATTGATAAATAGGTTTTTGTGCAGAAGGAGGTTAAGGCAAATGTTTTTTTTACACTATATTATATGTATACAAAAGAATTCCATTTTGTTTTGTCGAGTTCATACTATTAAAATTCAGTGCATATTTTTTGTAAAAATAGAAAAAGATCCAGAGGTTTAACTCGGTGTTATATTTATTTCTTCATCATATTTGTTCGAGGTTACTGGAAGCCTTGAAAATGGAGGAAGGGTATAATGATACAAAATACTACAAATTTTAGATCTATGGGTTTTATTCTTGTAACTGTGGTAGATAATTATTCTTAAAAAAACACAAGTAATTATGCTATAATCTTAAGTGAAACGTACCTGCAGTAGAGGACATAGTTAAGAGTACCTCAAGGTCACTTATGCATGTTTGCATTTGCTTGAAGTTTAGGAACCCTTAAATTTGATGATGATGATGATGATGATGATGATGATGATGATGATGATGATGATGATGATGATGATGATGATGATGATGATGATGATGATGATGATGATGATGATGATGATGATGATGATGATGATGATGATGATGATGATGATGATGATGATGACGATGATGATGATGATGATGACGATGACGACGACGATGATGACGACGATGACGATGACGATGACGATGACGATGACGATGACGATGACGATGACGATGACGATGACGATGACGATGACGATGACGATGACAATGACGATGATGATGATAATGATAAAGATGATTATGATGATGGATGGTGATGGTGATGGTAGTGGTGGCGGTGGTGATGATGATGATGATAATAATGATGATGATCATCATTATGATGATGGATGGTGATGGTGGTGGTGATGGTGGTGGTGGTGGTGGTAGTGGTGGTTGTAATGGTGATGGTGAGCACAGAGATATGCTACAACACAAAGCTGATGGGCTATGATAGGCTGTTACTCGTTGCTTAACCAAACTGGTCATTAGATCACAACGGATGACTTCCTGACAAGCTAGACCAATTCTGTTTGCCTTTCTTTGTCAATCTCTCGAGAGACATGACCATACAATCTTAGGTTATCTTGGTTTCTTTACTATTGATGATGATAATGATGATGATAATGATTGTAGCTCAGGTTACAGAAAAACAAGCTAACACACTAAAGCCCCAAATAACATAAATTTTGTATTATACTTATATTTCATCCGTACCAGTGGTTCCATAAAACATATCATAAACAAACATGTTTTTATACATAATACATAGAACACAGATAAATCACTTTAATGATAAACCTTCAAAAACACATATCAAGCATATGGCATAAGATAAATAGTGATATTGTCTTATCCTGATAATATTCCTGCATGTCTCCCTAATCATAATGATTCTAGCTGGACCTGTGTACAATTCTCATTTTAAAGATCACCCTCATTTCGTTTTTCATATAAGATAGACTTGCTTGACCACTGAACTAATCCTTTAATAGTGTGTCTTGTCTTTTATAAAATGCTACATAATCGCAATGAATAGTTAATCAACACTTTTAGGAAAAATTGAATTAAAATCTATCGAGAAAAAACGATAAACATGAAAACTAAGATGTATTCATCTCTTACTGCAGATAAAATAATTCCTTAAAGGATTCTACTATATAACTGTCATACTAGTACTGTTATACTAAGAATGTAATTCTACAAATTGGCTATACAGTAATTTGTCATGGTGCTTTTGTTTTATCAATAAAGTTGTTATGAAATAACGTATTGTAGACATAAGTAAGAACAAGTAAAATTAAACTCACAAGTGCAAGTTTCTTCATCCGTTCCAGACCCGCAATTCCGTATCAAATTACACTGCAGGTCCTTTGAGATGCAAGCCCCATTTCACAGCTTACAAGACTTTACAATTAATAAGAAAAAGGATAAACATATAGAGAGAGGGCATAGAAGAAGAAATAGATAAAATGCTTAAAATGTGAGGTATTCTTGTATTTGAATAAAGACAGAAATTGAATTTTTTAATTATTATTCATTAAGACATTAGTAAGCTTCGGTAGTGTATATCTATATCTGTGTAACTGATGATTTGAGCATATTTGCTAATATTCTTAAACATTTGCATGAGGATTTTGCAAAGTTATGTAGTCTTAGTAAAAACTGTTTTGATAACAGTGGTACAATTACATGTGCAATCCACTATCTTTTACTTTAACAGTAAACAGGATTTATAACTTCAGTTACAGGCAATTTTTACATTAGAATGTAGTAGAAATATACAAAAAGTAAAGGGCTTGTCATTGAATTGTATTAAATGTAAGCTTAGCACAGTGGAAACTGTAATAAAATTTAAGCACAGCACTATCCTTACTAATATTATCAACAACCTTGTCTTACAACACGAATTTGTGGTACTGATTTGAATGCCTTTAGCTGAGTTGTGTACATTTATGTAAAATAGATTTTAAAATTGTAAATTACATGATATTACAAGTAAATGTATCATCATTATATGCATGTTTGCAGGTATAATCACATACAATACTAATTCTAGATCGTGATTCAATGAAGTTATATGATTGTGTTGCCCAATGTAGCGTATATGATACACATGTAGCATATATGATACACATGTAGCATATATGATAGACATGTAGCATATATGCTACATTTGTTAATAATAGGCATTTTGACCAATATGACCAATCCCATTACAATGTTCCTTGTGTAGCAAATACGATACATGCTATAAATAGTACAAAGAGCGTGGCCCTAGCTGAAATTACCTTCCATTGTGTTTTTGATAATGCAACAACAGCCAAACACAAAAGAATAACTTCATTTACTTCATTGTAAATGCTGTTGGGTCATACCAGATAAGTGGAATTTGGAATAAGATTTCTACCATAATATCTGTCATTTTTAATTTTCAAAACTGTCAAAATGATTCTTATTAAAGCAGGAAATATAATCCGACACTTAACAAACGTTGCATGCCTGCTTGCAATTGTTCTTTTGCATATAACATAAAACAAATTTGTTTGCCAGGGGATAATTCTGTGACCCGATGCCATAAATACGTGAAATGTTGACAAACCCACATACAATTTATATTGTTCTCTGTGGGTTACTGTCATTATCAATATTAAACATTTACTGTCCTAAGTTGATAAGCAGATAAGCCTGGAAACTATTCTTTTTTTTAAACTAGGATCAAATTCATATTTACTACATACTACTTAATACTATAATAAACATGTGAAAATTAAAGAAGTATGTAAAAATTTATCTGCAGGATTGGATGGAATTACATTTATGTGCATTTCTAAAAGTGAACAATGAACACTATTTTTATTTTCTTTATAGTTTCAATGCCAACAAGAACGTATGACGTATACTCAATTGAGGTGTGTGATGAGGCATTGACTTGTTTGAATCGGTACTGTAAGGCTAGCGAAACAATCTCGAGCCAACTCGGATGCTCGTGTCATCCATCGTGCACTTTCTTCGGTGATTGCTGTTTAAATGTGAGATCTTTTTAAATACCTGCTCTGCAAAAGGTGCTATGCCGTTTAAACAAATTCAACATCAAAATTTGGTAGAAAATGCGGAATGCATTGCTCCTGTGAGAGAAGAACAAGGATACTGGATGGTAGCCACTTGTCCAGAAACATGGTTTGAATTGAAATATCAGCCAAATGTATAAACGTGAAAAGAATGGAGAATAACGGAACTTTAACTGTCAATTTGGTTCCCGTTGTTTCAAGCAAAGGAGTGACTTACATAAATATTTATTGCGCTTTGTGTAATTCAATTTCCATTACCGATATTCATGCATGGAATTTTACCTTCTCTTGTCCAGAAACAATTTTGTATTTTCCAGCCAACCAAAGTTTATCTGCAATTAATATCTTATACTTATATCAGACTTATTGTTCAATAAATATATCTCCCCCATTAATTAACAAGCAGAGAGTTGCATTACCATGCTGGCCATCTGATCCTACGGAAAACGTTTGCGATGATGTGTTATTTCCAGATAGCGATAAGAAGTGTAAAGCTTATTATGATCCCATTAACATCGCAGGAACAAATTATCATAATGGTCATTGCTTGTTTTGTAAATTGTTAAGCTCTAACTCCAATGTATCTTTGAATATAAAAAAGAATCTTGCTTTTATTTGACGGTTAGTAGTAGTAATGTTGATCAAAACACTTCATTTTTATATTCCAGCGGGTCAAAAATGGAATGGTTGGTGCATCAAACCTAGCACCAATCTCTATTCTGTTTACATTTAGAGATGATGGAGGAATTACAATCACTAATGAACAAGAATTGATAAAAGCAGTACAAATTGTATGCGGAAAAGCACGGGTATATGACACTTTAATGCAAAAATGCATTCCGTTGTCTTGTCCTCAACAGTACCTTTTGAAAGGCGATCGTTGCGTTTTGAATAGCTCCGCGAATGTTTGTGATGGAATTACAAGCGATATTTGTCTGGTTGTGCTTCCTACCCTGCTGAGGATTTCAAATCTGATAATGAAATTGAGGACTTGCTGTTATGCTTTGCAGAGGTATTAGAAATTAATCCCAATCAATTCTTAGTAGATGCCAATATCACTTGTGCCAATTTGACTGTTAATCACAACAATTCAATTTTGTTACATCTAAGAACAACTAAAAAGGTAGGCAATTAGGATGGGGTGGTCGTGCTATGGGAACAAACTTGTAGAAACTAAAGTTGAGCAAAATATGTGTTCACGAATCATATCTTTACAGATAAATGAATATTGTAGAAATACAACAGCCTGCCAGAGATGGCAAACTATACATGTGAGTAATGACCCGGGGCAAGATTTGAATTTTACAAACCTGGCAGCAATTATAGACTACAGGATTTGCTCTATCAGTATGATATAAGAATTGACGAATATGCACATCAGTTTCGTATTAATCAAACAATTGTTCAACACTGCCCTAGTGGAGAATTATTATGCCCAACGATTTTGCAAAATACTTCGCTTTTAGCTTTGAACGAAATAACTGGAATGTTACATTCTATTCAAAATTATGAAGAAGTATATTCTGAAGGAGAATACAGACTTATAAACGAAACATTTTACGAGGTTTGCAACATGTTTCAAGAAAATTCAACCATGAATGAAACAAAAACGGTAATATTTTTTCAATACTCAACGTTTCAAGTTGTCATCAGTACGTTTGGGAGCACCATGACAATTGCAAGTCTTACTGCAACTTTTTTGACATACTCTTGTTTTAGTTCACTTCGTAAATGTATAAGTAATTTACTACTAATGAATATCTGTTTTGTTCTTGCAATGGCACATGTTTGCCTTTTACTTGCAGGAATTGTCTCCAGTTCGGGCGCACTTTGTACAAGTTGTTGCTCTGTTGGGGCACTTCTTTTGGCTCTGCACATTTGTGACAAGTAGTGTGTTGGGATTTGACCTGGACAGAACGTTCGGATGCCATTCCATGGCACTCCGAAAAGAACTTTCACTTAAAAGCACAGTAATTCATTTGAGCATCTGCTTTGTGTTCCTCTTGTCGTCGTTGTACCCACGTTCACAGTTTATTCAACAGGAGCTGGTGGAGGCCAAGTCTATTACGGTGGACAAGTTGGATGTTGGATTGGAGGCCCAGATGTAAATCTATTAACTTTGGCCTCCCAGTAGCATTGTGCCTTCTTGTGAATTTGATATTCTTTGTTCACACCACTTTTGGAATTCAGTCAACCAGAAGAGCAAGTAAAATGGCCCTACAAAACCAGTCATCCGCATCCAAAACTTTGAGAGATTACTTCATATTTCTAAAGGTATTACATTAAAATATTACATTAATAATAATAACTGAATGTTTATCTTGTACCATTTTGGAGAAACATTAATGTAGAGAATTGCTATAGTGTTTTTTAGTTATCTAATGGCTGACATCTGATATCGTAGTTTAATAAAAGGTTAATTCATAATGCGCTATGTTTTTCGGCACAGGGTGATAATTAATGACGCTGGGTATCCAGTGTCATCTCTGCAACCATCTTCTATGCATTATCCTGTGCTGAAAATATAGCGCACTATGAATTAACCCTGTTCATACAGTCCTGGAAATGTCAAAGTTTTGGTCTTATAAGAATTCCACCAGAACTTGTAGATTTGTAAGCATTTTAGCATGCGCACTCGATCAAAGCATATTATGGAAGTCGCCATTTTATTCGGGCTATGCCTTCAATAAGTTTTTTCGACATTTAATATCTAAAACTGTTTGACTTAATCATTTTTTTTAAAACATTTTTTTTTATCAATATAATAAAAAAAAAATAGTAATAAAACGGATACATTTGGAAAAATCATGAAGATCAATTGCAGTTTATTCTTATTTTAAACCGGAATTTGGCGGTAGATTTGAAAAGCGTGCCGTCAATGTTAATGAGTATTCATTTGGTATGTGTTATATTGTCAAGAATATCCCCCACGCCCTCCGTTAAAATCCTAATTGACTTAGCGATAGCGTATCTTAAAAATGGAGGCCTCTATGAAACCTAGTGAATACAAATCAATTTCTGGTGTAATTATTTTTACACTATAACATTTCTCGGACTGTATTATATTATTATTTCTTTTTATGTTATCACCAGTGTCCGATTTTTCATTTCAAGCTACCTAATTGAATGACAAACCTTGTTTGCATATTCCTATTGTCCAATTATTACTCAATTCGAGAAAAAAAAATGACCAATAATCGGGCAGTTGCAAATTCATTAGTTTGACAGTTTATAATGTGGGGTAACTCTACATACATCATGACAAGCACCCGTTGCAATCACGGACTTTCAAATAATTCTACGCACAAAAATAAATTATGCCGAAAATACTCAATTTCACTTTAGCAGAGACAAACTTTTGCTGACAAGCTGATTATGCCAGATTTAAATTGAGCAACAATATAGTTCAATGTGCACAGTTTAAAATAAAATATGCAATGAATAAAAACAAAACAAAATCTAAATTTAAAAGTTACCTTAGGCCTACAAGTTTATACTAGGCCTAGGCTTATTACAAGTTCAAGGGGCTATACTTGTTCAGTATTTGAAGTTGCACCAATATTACTAGAGCTGCTACTGCCTGCTCTACTTTTTCTAGAATCATTAGTGTTATTTCTAAGATTAAGGCCTACGATTTTAAACAGTGTTTACAACACACTTAAAATGCTGCGTGAAAATTCCACTGCACGTACTTACACTACAGGTTAGCACACAGTACTGTCGTTGTAACTAACCCAGCAATAGCAGTGCATAGTCCCAGACCAAAACGCTATGTTCAACAACTCAAAACTGCTCAAACTTTCTATTCTGACAAATTTTAGGATATTAAATAACAGTAGTTTCTGTTCCAGTAACAATTAGGCCTAATGGATTTATCATTTTGCAGTATTCTTTACACTTTGAGCAGACAGAGCCGGGTTCTTCAGCCAAATTGAACAACATTCGTATTGTTGTTCATTACATGTGTACTGTTGTCCTTCGGTGCGAGTGTGTAGTGACATAACACTGACATAATTTTGACCTTTGTGTATTTTTTTCGCTCAATTACGAAGATGCTTTTTCTTTAGTGATAAACCAAAATGTGTTTTTTTGAAACTTTGCTTTTATATTGTAAAATACTTATACAACATTTCTAAATTGATAAAATGCGAGTCAGATACGAGATCAAGTTTTTTCGTTAGACAAAAATCCAAAGTTGTCGATTAAAACCGTCAATCATTCTTTCTGTGTCATCAGATGCAAATACGCTGAATTGATGCATGTGCGGTACTGTGTATGTAATTTTGCATGTTTCTTCATCTGAATTTGATCAGATTTTTTTCATTTTTTTAAAGTTTTTTTATCATATATGGTGATAGAAGAGATATAAATTGTTCTTGCTTGCCGATTTTGGTAATAACTAGCTCGACCAAATAATTTGATCTAATGGGCGAGGCCTTGCCTCAATTATTTTTCAAATTATTTGGGCTTGGCGGTTATTACTCAACAATGGGCTCAAAATTGCAGTTTATTTCTTAAACAATATTGCAAAAAAATTGAAAAACATTTGAAAAAAACACACAAATAACACTTTTGGAAATAATTTCATGACAATGAAAGTGTATTAGTATTAGCATCATCATCGCGCGTCGTTTAAAAATACGCACATTGTACATCGCGTGAGAACATTGGAAATTTCAAGACGCACTGACAAAACATTAGTGTGCGTGCATGGTTTGATGCACAGATGCATCAGCACAGGACAATGCATGATCACCCACAATACATTCTGTATGAGTATATATGAATTGACAATTGACAATAATCAATAGCGTTCAATTTGCTAGCATAGGTTGCAGTGGCTCAGAGTTAGTGGTCTTGCTTGTATTTAAAACGTACCATGTTCGATTCCCTTTGCCAGCGCTGTATTGTTTCCTTAAGCAAGACACTTTACTCTGCTTTACTCAGCTGTAAAATGATTATCAGCGTTGCCACTGCTAAGAGTTAACCTGCGATGGACTTGCCAACTCGCTTCCTGTCCATGTTCATCCGCTTTTGCAATTGAACGGGAGATAATTAATCTTTAACCTCCTCTGTTAGCCAATTGGCTCGAGTGGGTTAGCTTTAGCTTAGTTCAATTATGCTAAGTTTTCACACCAATTGTATGGTAACATATATTTCCGTATAATGGTCTTATAAATCTATTGGTTTGATTGTTTAATTGCACAAATACCCAGACCAAAAATTCAATTTCTCTAACAAACCTCGACAATTATTATCCGTCATTTGTACAAATCGAGATAAAACACTTCCTGAACCCATAAATTGTTTTAATTTTGCATTGTATTAATAAATTATTGATATTGTTAAACAATTTAACGTTTACCTACATACAAAGTAATTCATACGCATATAGCATTATAAATTATTTGTCGAAATGACCGCCTTCTACTACATTCAAATCTCAAATAATGAGGACCGTAAGGCTATCAACATTCTTTAGGCCGCAAGGCTGTAACATTCTTAATCTGATATCAATACATTATAAATACGAGAAATTTTAACTGTTAAATTTGTTGATCCGTTAAGAAATATTTCAGTATTTCAAAGATTCCTGTTAAACCTGCAAATCCATAAACCTTAAAGAAATTAAAATGTTGAACTATTTTACAGCTTTAATTTTGATATAATATCCTCTTAAACCTGACAATTAAACATATTTGGTTATCAACTAATCACTTAACCTTCACGCGTTAAGCAGCCTCCCAGCTTGTAGGTACTATTTTGATTGATTGGAACGAATAGACAGAAAAAGAAAGGTGCAATATCCGACTTTATGAAAGTCATCTCTGTCCCAAAATTATCAGCTTTCGAATAATAGTATAATCATGTAAAATGGTATAATATTTTGCATCAAATTAAATAACAATCATGTTTTTTCTTTTCTGAAGCCAGATATTCTGCAGTGAACGTTTAATATTGATATGTTGTTATCTTGAGGTAGCTCAGAGTATAATTTTCTGTATTTATTTTTAGATATCCGTTGTCCTCGGCTTTACTTGGATTGCGGGATACATTGCTTCTTTCACTGCGTTGACGGCATTTTGGTACATATTTATCATCCTAAACTCTTTCCAAGGAGTCTTAATTTTTCTTGCATTCACCATCAATTCCCGTGTCTGGACTCTTTGGAAACAGAAACTTGGCTGGACAGAGAAACCGAAAGAGAGTACAGAACTTTCCAGACTTGATAAAAAATCATCGACAATGAGTGGTAAAATTGAGCGTAGCCATGTTAAAATAGATACAACATCTTCTTCATACATCAAATCCTGATTTTCTTTATATTTGATTATTGTAGTACATTAAACACGTTTGAAGTTAGCCTAAGGCTAATAAGTGTTATAATGCAAACATAATGATTATCATTCGGCAAATATGCGTAAATTTTCGAGGTAAGGGCAACGTTCAGGTTAACGGTGAATAATACCAGTTCATATGGTAGTGTTTGAAACTCTATAAAACCCTACTGTAGATGCAGCAGTGATATACAACACCTCCATTCCCTGTGAAATAAACATCGCCTATTATTAGGAATGTGCCATATATTATAAATCGCATTTATTTAGTTTTAGAAATAACCAAGTTTCTAAACGGTGTTTTCCATTCTCAATAAGGGTGTTTCAGCTGACGTCTTGTGGTCGCATGACTTTGTTAATATCGCCATTTTGTCGGGAAAGAACACTGTTGTCTTTGTACACCTAATTAGAATTCAATACGCTTGCATGTTGTTATATAAGATTCATTTTGTAAGATAATTATAACGGAATCTTGCTGTGCCGTTGGTTACAGTAATAGTTATTTGCGGGGGAATAAAAAGACATTTTTTCGATTTCCATCTGATTCTGATCGACGTTCGAAATGGGTTTCTGCTGTACGACACAACAAATTTCAACCTACGGTTCACACTAGGATTTGCAGCGAGCACTTTATACCAGGTATGTAGGCTTTGTCTGATTATAACGAACAATCAGTTACTGTTAGTATACCCGGTAAATATATCAATAAGTAAAATCGGAAGCGAACAAAAATTGCAAGTAGTAAAATTTAGCATTTATTATTTATCAAATTAGCATGTAGTATGTTTATTGTACGTGTGATGTGACGTGTGAAGACGCGTGAAACGAAACGACGCCGCTGTGTTGTAAAATGGCTTCCAGATGAGTTAGAGTTACGTGATAAAATCCCTCTATACGCATATCCTTCTCAGAGTTGGGACTATAATTGCATCTCTGTTTGAACAATTTACTCTAATCCTGACTAGTTCAATGCTGAAAGTGATATTAATTGGAAACGTTCACATTGCAATTTCCCACCTTGAAATTGTTTTTCCTCAAACAAATATATTTTACTTGGGAATGTCATTAAGATGAAGATTCATCATATTACTTACGCGTAAGAGAAGTCATGTATAGGTCTGTGGTACGTGTTCTGTATGCCTCTGTCAGGTAGAACACCACCCAGGGCAATTTTTCCCCAAGATTATCATATAACGTCATGTGATCATTTTAGCTCCCATTAAGATCATCCATACTAACAAAAAGAAAAAACTGTACGCAGGTCGCTTAGCATGTCACGTTACTATTCACACTGTCAGACTGTGGATCAAATACATGCCAATACATGAGGAAATAACCATCCTTATGAAGAATGGTCCATCACTCATTCATAGGTTGTGCACAAAGTCCTCCCAAGCATATAATGTATATTTATATTTAGGCTCAGCCAAGAAATAATCTGACTCGCATCACTAAACAGCAGTTATGTAGCTTGAGTCCCAAATGAATGACCTATTGTGTACTGTGTAACAGTAGCTGGTTGCTAACAAGTGAACTGTGACTAGACTTTGGAGATGCTGTCAATTAAGAAAGTATAGATTACCCCTGTGTTGTGTATAGTGTAATAATAGCTACTTGCTAGTCAGTGAATTGTGAAGAGTCTTTTGGGTTAATAGATGTGGATTACCCTTGATTTTGAGAAAATTGAGGGTGTCGGACTAGAGGGGTCTAAGGGCCAAAAATTCTTAATGATTGTGCTCCAACATCTACGACATTGCTACTCGCACATTTTTTAAATAATCTACACACTGTTTCTGCTTAAACCATTTCGGAAATAAACTATGTACGCACAGTGTATGTATATTTGTACACTGTATGTATGGTAGTGATCGTAAACTTTCAGTGGCCTTGAGATATTCGTTTTTCTAACATGTGGAAAAACAGAACATCGCTGATGTAAGGGCGCGAATCTTTCATGACAATAGACCAAAACAAATAGGAAAGAAGTTTTGACTAAAATTAGGCGGATATTGATAATGTTTCTTGTTTTGTTTATAATGAACAACAGACTTATACCTATGGTTTCCATGATTCAACTATATCGATTTAACATTAATAATGTTGGTATAAATTAAAGAAAAAATACGGGCAGTTGAGAGTTTTTGAAGGTAAAACATTTCAATTGTGTCGACGTACAACTCATGTCTCATTTCAACATACGGTAAGCGGTATCAGAGCGAAATTATACCAATACTTCATCCCTTGTGTTGTCCTGCAAAGTGCAAGTTGCCTACATCAATATAACTAATTTGTTACGATGGAAAATAATCAATATTCTATCAATTCATTCATTGCATTGCATAGAAAGATTATTGGTCTAATTATCGTCACATAAGCTATGTATATGTCCAATTTCGACAGTGTAACATTTTATTGTCTTTGTCGACGTTTAGTAGCAAAGTGTGAAGTAATAAATAACAATTTGATAAATATTTCAAACTAACGGACTGGCACAACATATAATTGCTGATAATCAACAAACAATTATTGATATCAAATATAATTACATCCACATAACTGTTTGGCAACCACTTTTTCAAAAGTTTGAATATAACTGGCAGATTAAAAAATAGGCGATAGTTAGCTATTATAGTTGGATCAAGGGGATTTTCACCAAAGGGTGTCACATGCCCTTTTCAGATTCTGCGGAACACAGCCTGGAGTTTCAGGATGAATCTTGATCTAACATTGCTGATAATGCTAGAAGGCAAGCTTTCAAAACTGATGCTGGTAACGGATTGAAGTCCAACTTTTGGCAGGAGACGTTTTGATAATTTTTAACAAAATGTTGAGACCAATTCAAAACAATAAAGGTACTGGCAAATATGTATGATTACTAAAACCATGTATGGATATTGTAATTTTCTTTTCAATGATACTCTTTCAAATTTGTCGTGGCAAGGATAGTTAGAAAAATCAAGTTTTCTGTTTTTATGCCAAATTTTGACCTTTTTGACATTTGATGTGACTTTCGTACTGATACTACATCACACAGGTAGATTTTTCTAAAAGTACACAAAATTGAAAAGTAATAATTAGACCTCGTAATTTTTAAATATTGTACGTTGAAAAACGGATACACGGCAAATTGTTAAAGGGATAAACAACGATAAAACAAGCACGGTACATAACGATATAGATAATAATCATCAATGAACCATGAAAGAAAGATTATTACTTTGTAAGAACAATAATCAGATGGTTATGAAAATAACTGGAGAAAGAGAGATAGACGATATGAACGCCACAATAACATAAAGTCTATGAACAAAGTAATAATGACTGAGTTGTGACCCTGGAAGAATCAAATATGAATGTTTAAAGAAACGGACACATTTTACGCACAATTGTTGAGCGTTATGAGTTTTGAAAGCAATGTAGAAATTAGTTATTTTATTAATTATATACGGATAAAAGAAATTACAGATAAAGATGCATTATTTCTTCAATATAGGCCAACATATGTAGTAAAAACACTTACAAGTCTCAGAGCTTCCTTTCTTTTCATTGTAGTTTTACTTATACATAATGAGAACCCGTTACACTATTCTTTTGTATGCTAGGTGTAGGATTTTTCTAATTATTTGTTATTTTGTCTTGCTATGGCTGGTATATAAAGCCTGTGTATGTTCATGACTCCTATGGGTATAATAAGCCTTTTGCTTTTGAATGACATTTTGATACTTAGTATTCTGCTTTTGGAAACATTAATTGATTACTTGATTTCGTATCTTTTTACCTGTAAGATCATGATATTAATTTACTTTAAATCGGCAGTGTCGAGCGTTCATGAACGATGTTCTATGAAGATTTTTCTTGATTTTGCATTATCGTAGTCATGAAGCTATGTTATAAAATAATGGATATTACAATATACACAATTGAAAAACGACTATGTGCTCACGAAGGTCACTGGTGCCAGTGCCATATCATTTGCAAAGAGCAATCAAATATTGAGACCAATGGTGCCGGGAAACGACCGACTGATAAGACCCCTCACGGTGTGCGTCTTCACACTGTAACAAAAAATCCACACAGATGTGACCAAGCCCATAACCGGCATGGGGCACACGGGTGTGCCCTTATGTGAACGTCTGCACCCCTTACGTGGAATCAAATGGAAACAAATCTAGGGAGACTCTCTCCAATTATTATTTCTCCCCGTGAAAAAATCCGGCTACAAGCCTAGATGGGTCTTAGCGATATGGAGCCAAAGATATAGCACCAACAACGAGGTGAATTCACTATTCATATTTGCCTAAACATTTATACAGTATTTTTATATTTTGCTCTGGCTATATAGCAACGTTTTTTTTTCTTTACAAAATATCCGGCCAGGTGATAAATTACCCTGATCAATACTCCCATCACTAAAGCTACGCTGCTGAAAAATAGCGTCTGCTGTCATAATAGCACATCCAAGACAATGCCTATTTATTTCTTTAAAAGTTTTGCTTATTTATTGAGATGAACTTTCACTTCACAACGCGCTTTGCCTATCTACTCCTCCACACCTTTTCATTTAATAGAAATACAAACAAAAATGATTTTGGATTTGCAATTATGACATTACAATTAGGTGCTATAAGTCCTAAACGGAATAGCCATCAAACGTAACTTTTTTTTTTCGTTTCTTTGGTAGTCTTCTACCACATGATTGAAAATTGATGATGAGAGTATTCCTTTAACTAAGGCTCATGAAAATCAAACTTCGCAACAATATACGATACTCATTATAACATCGTGATTTCTTTAACGAATCAAAAAAAGTTTAATCATCAGGAGATTAATTGATCCAAATATTTCTTAATAAGATATTTAAAGCTAAGTCTAGCAAGAGAGCAGTGTATACCAATACTGACAAGGGCTTTTAATCTTTGTAACCTTTCAGATGTGACAACTCTATTTGAAAAGGGATCATTTTAGCCTCTTATGCAAGAATATATAAGACATCTCAAAATGTACACGAAGTATTACATCATAAACACACGTAATGATCCCTAGTAACAGGGTCGTAATTCCCAGGAACGGGGGACGTGTCCCCTCCTTTTCCGTATAATTGTAATAAATCGGTACATTTTGGGGAATATTTGCCTCTGGTTGCCCACTTTTTTAATAAGAGGAATCCCTCCTCCACTCCCACACCCCCCTCCTTCCTCACACTTTAAAGATGAGAATTACGGCCCTGCCAGGAACCATATATTTCCAAAGAAATAATAAGTAAAATATAACAAATATTCCCAACGTACGTACGGTACTTCTCGTCAGAAAAAAATGAAATTGAGATCACTTTTACTCGGTGTATTTAATTATGCTTGAATTATGTATTTCATAATTCTAAATGATTATAAAATGGAAGCTGGAGGAGTTCTGATAGAAAATAAGTTACATATTCGAGTCAGATCGCTACATAACATAACACTTCGCAATATTATTTGATAATGCAATGATTAAAAGGATACACGGTGATTTCTTTACCGAATCAAAAATAGTGAAATAATGTAGAGATGCAATACATTAAATAAATTCACTTCTTATTTTTTGCAAATCTACACCATAGCTGTACAAATAACTGTTATCATCGAATATATCATTTACGCAACATTTTACAGCATCCTACATTGATTTACAAAACAAATCTTTTGCCTACTCTAGGGAAACAACCATTATATCAAATTGGTTGCCGCTGAAAGTCCCTGCAGGTGCTAAATGGGTAAAGACTTTTAGAAGCGAGTAACTCTTTAAAAAATAAAGAGTAACATTGATCAAAACTTGTTTGGTAGACCTATTGTAAATAGATTTAATGTTTTCCATGTCAATTACAAATACTAAAATAGTACGAAAAAGAACGGTTGAAAAAAAATTGAAACGATGCACCCATTTATTAAATGATAAAACACTTAGCTTTAATGTTTTCAAATATTTAAAGTTACAAACAACTTTATTATCACCTTGACTATAGACCTTTTCAAACCGAGTTTAGCCGAATGTGATTTCTTCATTACTTCGACCAATCAAATACTGAAGAAATTTTTGTTGTTGTTACTCAACCAATCAGGTGCAGCTTTAAGCAAAACATTATAAGCAGCAATTTTACCTTCATGTATAACGCACGTACGATACGTGCACTTTAAAACAATTTTTGTTTTCATAGGCACGCTTTGAAGTTGGTCGCATACCATGCGTTAAATGTGCAGACGACCAAGGCTCTCACAGTATTTTGTTGGTAAACAAGATTCCTCTAGTATTGTTCTACTGTGGACACGTTAATCTTGGCCAAGTGACATTATTTAATTCAGTTTTCCGGAAATTGCCGATTCAGATTTGAAAAGGTCTATAGTGCTGCAACACCTGGTCATGCTTATATAAATTAGTAGATTTAAATAAACTTGAAAAATAGACTGCTAAAACTTGCAAGAAAACATTTGTTAGACTTCATTTCAAAATAAGTTCATTTGGACAGAAAAGGAGAGTTCACAAATACTAATTAACCCATAACAATTAACTGGCGCAGTTGTCGTTATCCAGTATTGTTGATATAAAATAAGTCAGTTTCAAAATCTTTCAATAGAGCGCTTATTTTTACTAACCCAGACAAGTGAAAGACCTCGTAATTAATTCGTAAAGCAGATAATGAATAGAAACAATCAAGTGTGTATACACTTCTTTTAAAGAATGCTATATTAATAAGTATTTTTAATAAAAATTACTTTAATAGAATCTTTAAACCGTTAAAAATACCAAAGATCTTCATGTTTACTGTTGATACGAAATATATGATCCTTGCCTACAACCTTTGTGGGTAGAGAAGAAAAGAGACGGACGCCCATTAACAATTACGTAAGATGAAGTATCACAATGAAACATCTTTTACTATGCAAGTAAATAATATCATACTCTATAAACCAAAGACCTGATATATATTCCTGATAAAATTCATGTGTTATGTCTCAAGTATTTTTGTAAAGTCTGTAATAATGAAAAGACCTGAGATGCTCTCGTTATCCAAAAAGCTAAAATATCATATAGGATCCGAAAGTTATTACACTCCTTCTAAACACCCTTGGTGGTCACTAACAGTGAAAAATAAAATTGTCAAATAATTTTGTATGAAACATGTAGCGCCAAAAAAGCTATCTAATTTTGTTTTAATTTAGGTTTTATCAGGTTCGTTAAAAAGATAATAATGCAATGTTTCTGGAAAAGCAAATTCCTTTTCCAATTGTAACCGAGAGAGAAATCTCCTCCCCGAAATCTTTAAAGCTAAAGCAGTCAAGGCCAGGCTTGTTATTTTCAATGAGACATTCCTAAATTCGAAATAAGTAATACGAATAAAAATCTATACTATCACGTACATTATCTGATATACGTGAAACATCAAAATCAATTCAGATAGTAAATTGGCATTGCTAATGACATCAATATCTGTAGAATATAAATCTATATAACACTTGATCCATTATACTGACTATGGGAATAGCTGTATGCCTCATCATTAATAACTTCTAACATACGATCATTAAACCAAGTACACTATATTTTTAAGAAATTTAGAATTTTAATTTTGCAAGGCTCTTCGCAATATCCACCCACTTGGCTTTTGAACCAAAAAAACCACCATCTGATTTCAAGTTCGCCACTTGAAACATTAATTTTCTTGATAATAGTTCAATCGTTCGCGGAATTTACTTTTGCATTGCCTTTCAAAATTTGTGGAATAACATCATATAGATTGCTTAAAAAGTGTTAAAGGTAGTTATAAGTAGTCTCCTAGAGTGAATAAATAGGCGAAACGTCTCTCATTACTAAACCATTACTGTCAAAAAACATGCACCGCACACGGCATGGTATTGCCAAATATAATTTTTTACACATATCCTCCTCTGTATCCCGTGAATTCCATCTAAGATGGCTAGGAAGCCGAAGTTTTTGAAAATTTTCAATAAAAATGGATACGATTGCCCCAAAGGTTTTACCGTCATCAGTGCAATAAACATGAACCACTGACGGTCCCATTTCTTTGTAAAACATCTGTACAATGTGCTCGATGTTAACAAGTTGGTAGGTCCACAGCGGAAAACACTTCTTATTATTCTCCTGGAAGAAAATAAATATTTATTAGAATAGTATTTTTATGCTTGATTTTTAGTAAAATTAATACGTAGAAATAGTTCTTTACATATGTTTTTTCAAGTGATGCTTAGTCTATGCAAAATTATTTCTTAATACATTTATTTGCACTGTGCTCTGCTCCCACCTAGTAACAAATTATATTAATATTCCTGTGCCAAATAAAAAAAAATAGTCATGTAATTTACTTTCTCTTTCAGTGCTTTCTGATGAATTATCTTTTTTTTACTTGGTAACTTGCAAATAACTAACCTTCAGGAGCTAAATCTCCATTAAACTATTAGTGAATCGAAATCTAACCTGTTCTGCAGTTTCCTGCTCCTCTTCGTTCGAAATTGGAATTGTGCGCTCTTCGTCCGAAATTGGCATCAGATCCTCTTCGTCAGAAATTAGTCTCAGTTCTGCTTCACTCTCGAAATCTGACTCTTCTAATAAAAGGAGAAGAGGTTTAGTTTGGTGTATATGTGATTTTAATCCACGATTGAAAAATCTTCGGAAGTTTCTTTAAGCAAGAGAATGTAAATCAGTTGGAAATACTGCCTGATATTGTCTGCAAAATACTGGAACAGAATTTCATCAGCCAAGCTACAGAACATGATAACAAGTCATTGAAACGTGTAAATCAATACATTCAGTTGTTAGTCCATCAAATAATCCCCCACCTAAGCTCCAGAGGATGTTTCGTGACAATAATGTGTGCCAGATCACTAATTTATTACGCTTTAACCCGTCTCAAGCAATTAAAATTCCAAACAGAAAAAGTTACTTTCCCCATACCGAAATCCATCTTAAAAACAAGAAATAAAAGTAGATAATTCAAAATGTGTTTCAAAAGGCGACTCAAGCATCAGTGAAAATTCCGACTCGTATTACCAATATTCATGTAGGAGGAATTATTACCTCGCGTGTCGACTGAACAAAGTCCCAACAGCTTTTCAAATTAAACCACCAACATGAAAAACAGGGACTGCGGAGACTTATATGGCCTGAGAGGATTTCAAAGGCTTCCGAGTTTTCCAGGTTGGAAGGTAAAATAGGGAATTATTAACATAAGCTGGGTAGAATGGTAATAATTGAAAAAATTAAAGAATAAATTCGCATAAATATTTAAAATTTGGGTCAAATTTGTAACCAAATTTTTCGAAAATTTACCCAATTTTTTCACAATCCAAGAAAATTGCCTAAAAACAGGAGAAATTTCCCAAAAATTGAAGACAATTTTTAAAAACATGAACGAAAGTTTCCTAAATTTGAGACAAATTTCCTCAAAATTGAATAAAATTACCTAAAAAAGGAAGAATTTCTCGAAACATTGGCCAAAAATAGCAACAAATTTCCCCAAAATTGAAAAAATGACCTATAAATCATGTAAATGAAAACAATTGAAAAAAATTTAGTCCTCAAAATCGAAAAAAAAATACCTATGCATGAGAGAAATTTCCCCAAAATTGCACAAACATACGAATTTTTTTTTGGATTGTCAAAAAATACACCGAAATTTTGGTCAAATTAGTTAACAATTTTCCCCCAAATTGAGAAAAATTCCCTCAAACTCGATGAAAATTACCTATAAATAAAGCAAATTTTCACAAAATTTGCAAATTTTCACAAAATTTGCAAATTTTCACAAAATTGAGAAACATTTCCTCAAAATCATTTATCTTTTCTATAAATGAAAGAAATTCTCCGACAAATTGCCAAAAAATGGTAATATTTTCCTAAATTCGTCAAAAAAATTACCGTAATTTAAAGGAAAGTGCCCAAAAATGAAGGTAATTTACCGAACTTGTTAATGGGATTATCCGATTATCAGCAACATCAGTGCTTGAGCTTGATTTGACAATGCACTTGTGACCGGAAAATTGTTTGGGTTACTCCCCATCCACCCCACCCACCCCCACCTCCATGTGCCTTTGTCTAACACTATATATGCACCAATATGATTGGGAGTTAGTTTATATGAGTGAATTGGCGCCTTTTAGTATCTTCGCCGCTTAGTTCTTTAGCCCCACCCCTGACTTAAAAATTTCTCCGCAGTCCCTAAAAAATCTAGATCAGATATGAACAGCTTCATTTTAAACCAATGTACAAGGACAACACCTACGTAGAAACTGTGCGCGTGTGTGTGGTCTTATAGTGAAATTAGAGATAAGCTAACGTCCCAATTCTTCAATAGTTTTTTTCTTGCACACGATTCTGATATTTTTTGCTTACCCAAATTACCAAGATAGATGCATTAATTTTGAACTTTAGAACTTACAGCAAGCTTGCAACTTACCGTCGGTATCTGTTCATAACCATCTGCTCATTTTTACGAACACACTATAGCTACATAATGCAAAGATTCAACACAAAATATTTTTCGAGGATATTTATAAAGAATCTATCTTATAACTCCTATGAGAAAAAATAGAAATACTCCAAAAGTCACCACAAATTATTATTAGATGATATTTATAAAGAATTTATTTCAAATCACCTAAGATAAGCATTAAATATAGCATGTACTTTAAACAGGCAAGATGCACCTAAATGCATTTCCATATTGTTGCTATTAAGTGGTTGCTACGCATGTAATTTGAGGTAATGGTGCAAAAACAGCTTACCTCCTTCCATGTTCGACTGAGTTGGAATACTGTCTTCTCTGTTCGGCCTGATGCTTTGAGGATTTTGCAACATTCGAAGAATTTCTGAAGCAGCAGGGCGCCGATTACTTTCAAAATCTATGCACTTGGTATACACAATTTGAATCTTTGAGATGTTTTGGTCTTTTCTCACTAAATTGTATTTTTTAGAAAACGATGGTTTTATGTTATCATCGTACTTCTTGATAAGAAAGTAAACCACCCCATCTTTAGGTAATTGGGGATTCATGTCATTTTCATAAGGATGCCGAATATCTGGATTTAGCAGACTGTGGTATATCATTCCAACAGCCCAGATGCCAACTTTCTTTAATTCATTAAAAGTCAACTTGTTTTCAACAGATGAAGATTTGTATATTTCGGGGGCATGGTACACTGGGGTCCCTCTTTGTTTCACATCATCAGTTTTACTCTGTGGGATTGTATTTGTTTGAATCATGTCCGAACGACTTTCTCCGAAATCTGCTAATTTTGCAATAACAGGGCATGCCTTGTATGTTTCAGCAAATGGATATTCAAAGCAATAATGATGGTTGCAAACAAGAACGTTTTGTGGCTTGAGATCTCTGTGAATGTAATTATTTTCATGTAAATGACATAAGCCGTTTGCAATATCTTCCGCTATTTTTGGAAAAGTATACTTGAATTGATCTACAATCCTTCTCCTATCGAGCAAAGAAAGAAATTCGGAGAGATTTTGAACTTCTTCGTTACATTTGAATGGCTTGAAAATAAATGAAATATAATTCATCATGAAACTGTGTGAATAGAAATCAACAGCCGTGATCTTAGCAATGTTTTCATGTTCCCTTAAAGCATACGCAAGCCTTGCCTCTTTAACGAACAATCGTTTCATATTACTATTCAAGGGTTTATCTTTAATGTCTTTTACGACCAGTTTAACTTTCTTGTATATAACAGAATAAACTTTAGCAAATGTCCCTGAACCAATTAAAGTTTCCTGTTGACACTCTTCGCGTTTAAATTTTGGTATCCAGTGCAGGTCTTCAGATAACTCTAAATCTGGGAAGTTGCTGATGTCCGGAATAGGGCCAGCCATTTCAATGGAACTGTCAACAACAGAAGAAACCAACAAATAAACATGAAAACAGCTTAAATTAATGACGTAATAACTTATGCGTAGACTAAATCGCAATATTTCCCACTTCTTGCTCCCGCGTAATCTGTTCAAAATATCTTACTGAAAATCTAAACCATTAATCTAAAACCACAGTCAAATTATTTTAGGGCTTCGTTTTTACAAAATAAGGCCTCACTATTTATCGTCAATTGAAAAGAATTTCAACTTCGTAAATCGAAATATATCAACATTCACATGAATTCTTGTGCATTTATTTGGCATATATTTAGAATTTGTTTAGATACACCACTGAACTTGATGATCACTGAAGGCCATTGAACCTAAGAATTACAGAGGGCACAAATAAGAAAACAAATGCTACGATGATAAAATATTTCATCTCCCTGAATAGACAGGTAGAAGTGGTACAAGATCACGGGATCATTGTGGTCTTTTCGGTTTTTGTTTAGTACTAAATAATAATCTTCAAGTTAAGGGATGCCGTAGAACGAGCAAATTAAATTCCGATCGTAACTGACACTGGCCGGAACGTCACAAAACGTCTTATTGGAACAAATAACTTTTAGTCAAACATTACATAAGTGCTAATTTTCTAACAGTGTACATTAAGTCTTTATATAATATAAGTTCTTTTTCAGTACAGCTCTCGTTGAAATGTGGATAAAGTACTCACTAGAAATGATAACGGTTAATGTGAACATTTATGTTATCTGATTAATTATTAATGTATTCCAATATTGTAGTGACTGAAGAATAATATACGCCCTAACATGTCGGCAG
>JAIGNY010003794.1:292500-327500 GCA_020152595.1 Chiridota heheva
GTATGTGGGAGGTGACCAGGTTGCCGTGTGTGCATACCTGTCTGTGCAATGGACATTCTCTTTCTTGTTTGGTACTGGATGGTGTCTGCGTTACTTCGATAATCCCCAGCAAAAACAGAATTACTAAGTATAGATTTTAAAAATGCAAAAATTAAATTGACCCACTTGATTATCAAATTCCAAGAACCCATACAAGTTATGTGCCATAGCGTTACGTTTTTCGTTAGAGGCATCATGGGTAATCCTCAAAATGGCGTCTGACATTTTCCCCTCTTCGCGGGAAAAATATTTTCTCCATAAGAGGAGAATCTACCAACCTGAAATATTACAACTTTGCATGACCTGCGATTAATTTCGGCCAAAATGCATCTATATTAGGAGAACAAATGTTTTATCAATTTCATTTCTATCAACGGTTGAAATTATTCCATTGACAAGTTTTTTTATCAATACAATTTCCACCGATTTTTTTACCCGTTTGGCAGTTTGGAGTCCTATATATTTGTGGGTAAAGAGCAGATTGAAGCAAAGATGTTAACTCGCACTACCTCTATTTGGCATCTTCTTTACCCTCTCGTTTAAGCATGATTTAAAATTAGCAGCTGGAAGTGGGGGGGGGGCATGGAATCTGCCTCTCTCCAGATCTTATGGTAAGCTATTCAGCATCGCTCATCTGAAGGCCACGATCAAGACAAGACAATTATTGCATATCGGGGACATGCTCTTCGCCGACGCCAAAACCAGATATCAGCCCATTCGAAAGCAGAAGTGTAGAACTTGCAGGACCGATTTGCTTCAGCATGCGACCTCTTTAGCCTAAATATCAGCAGCTTGAAGAAGGCGCAGGTATTGGGACTCATGCCCCCACCCAGTAATCAATATCGAACTACTTACTGGAAATTGTCTATCAGTTTATATACCTTGGCTCTATTTCCACAGACAACCTCTCCCTTAATGACGATAACAGGCAAGCCACCCACAGCCCTCTGTAGACAAAGCGCCGAGCTGTCACCATTACAAAAATAGCTCTGATGATAAGAAAATGATTTGCAAAATGATTTGCAAAATTTGCCAAATGTTCCATTTTGCGTCAAATTAGTCAAGCAGTGTTAATTAAAAACGGACGTGGTGGTGGCTGTCGGAGATAAATGAGGGGGGGGGGAGGGGGAAGGGGGGGAATTCATTGAAGTAGTATAGGGGAACAGCAAGCGTCTTGAAAATATGACAATGTTCGAAATGGGCCACCAAATGGGGGTCAATTTTGATGTTCTATGACATGATATAGAACTTGATATGAAGTTAACTAAAGGGCGGAAATTACATTTGTTACGCAGTCATTCAAGGTGATTACATTTTCCGTATCGAGGCAGTTTTTGGTATCATAAATCATATATCTAGCCCTGGTGGGAGAGTAGCCGGGCCCCCGAATGGGGCTAATCAATTATGCATGATACATGTTGTTGTATGAAATACAATAAAGCCAACTTAGTCAAAATGGGGCCTAACCCACCACAAATTGCAATAGTGTTGATTTTACCGCCAAACTGTTCAAGGTCCACAGAATGATAGAAAAAAATCTAACAAAATCCTACGTGTTCAACTTTGCTTCATTTGCATAAATCTAAAATGGCCACCTTTTTTTATAAGCCAACTTGCTGTTTTTCCCGTACTAGCGGTTCTTGTAATTCACGGCAGATTACAATTGATTTTATTCTATAGTAAAACTGCTCAGAAAGGTACACAGAATGTCAGAAACAATTCTACCAATATCCTACGACTTGAACATTGCCTAATTTGCATAATCCAAAATGGCTGCCATTTTATAAGCCAGCCTGCTGTTTTTCCCTATTAGCAGTAAGTTGTAATCCACAACAGATACAATTGCTTTTATTTTACCACTATATACATGTATTTCATTTAACTGGGATTTAAGCATCATGAATGGTCAATGCTGAAATCAAATTACCATAGTCACTCAAGATGTACACTTTAATAATATTTATCCATTATTTGGCAGAACTTGTTATTGGCTATTACGGCCAGATAAAATTACTTTAAAACTGAAAATAACTATCTTTTCTTTGTGCAATTTTTAGCCCCCGAAAAGGATGGTCCGGACTTGAACCTTTTGTGACCCTCCCTGCAAGATAAGGCATGAATGGCAATCCGACACCTTCCGGAGGCCGCAGCCGAGAGGAAGACTAGATGGAGAGCTCTTTAACAGAGCAGGTAGAAATCGCTTGAAACGGTGGTTTAGCCAGTGTCTCTAGCACCATTTTAATGTCCCATGGGCCATGGTGATTCTAGCTCGGGATTGCAAGTCCTTGAATGAACGAGTCTCGCAAAATGCATCCTATGCGTAGCCTTGCACCTGCCGTGGACTGCCATTTCGGAAAGAAAGACTCTTTTAAACGAAAGACGCCTGGAGGAAGGTCACACAGTCAAAAGTTGTTACTATGGGCTGGGGTGTAATGGTCCTATCTCTAGGATTGACAGCAAGTCATCCCGAAAGTCATGACCTGACAATGGATGGAGGTTCGCATAACCCACAAATGAGGTTCAGTGTATCATAAACACGTTCAACCTTCAGAACCTGTTGCTGTAATCCTCTCTCTGTGATTGCCATCAGCAACTCTCTACAAGAAACCTTGTACCAGCCGCATTAGGGTTGGGAACAACGCTTGGCCTTTCCCGTTGGGAGCAACTAAGATGACCTGACATTGGACGGAGGGAGCGCATAACCTATAAATTAGGTCCGTGTTGGGTTCTCCGGACAGGTGCCAACCTTGTATAGGGTTACCATATGGGTCATGGAACACTCCAACAGCTTAGTGAGGAGCCACATGTCCTTTAAAGTGGTTTCCATTGGTGACTGATGTAGGCGACTACCGTTTTGTTGTCTAAACGAATCAGCTTGGATTTGTATGTCACTAATGCGCCGAAGTGCTGTAACATATTGATGTGCCACTGGCTTCACTTGACCTTGGTCGAAGTTTGCTCCCTAGCCGGCGTCCGTCAATAAAGTGATGAAGGGATATGGGGCAGAAAAGACCAATGGGATAGGTCTATGGTTGGGATGACTGTCTGGGAAAGTGGGACAAGGGTAGAAAAAATCCTCGTCAATGGCATGAAACGAAGATGCATTATGCGAAAGAGGTCACAAGGGGCACTAAATATCCCATGAAGACACGCCACGCTCTTACGTGTGACACTGGGTTTCCAAAACCAAGTCTTCCCGGCCTGAACGGCTAATTGTTATTCTCTGATCGGCCCGGAATGTCTAAAACCGCCCAAGTAAGTGAGCGGTCTGTGTACCGTGCTGGGTCTGACTTCTGCCAAACCCACTCTAGCCTGAAGGACGGATAAGGTCGAGGGCCTGTGCGATAAGAGAGGCCGCCTCTTCGGGTCATCCCATATAAAGATCATGGTGCCGTTTTCCTTAGGGACGCAGCAAACACTCGTCACCCTCATGAAGAAACGGGGAGCCGTGGAGAGATCGAATGGCGGGGCTATTAGGTTACCATTATTTTGGTCTCCAAGAGTAAAGCCAGAAAGCGCCTAGTCCCAGTGGATTGGGATCAAAAGGATAGAAATATATCAATGGGATGTGAAGGAATGACGGTTCTCCACTTTGAAGTGTTTTGGCCTGACGAACTTGTTCTATGGCTGCACATTCAAGATGGGTCTCCGTTTGGTATTTTTCTTGGGTCGAGATTGTTTCTCGGAGGAGCCATTCGTGTTTGATCTTGTAGTGCTTGACGAGGTGAACAGACGATAACCTCCTTGATTGTCCAAAGTATCCAGGACCCCGACTTGATTTCTACACACCCTTACAAACATCCCTAGGCAGCCAGGCTCCCCGACAAGCCATCATCTGTGGGGGTACCGGGGTCAAGCCTGTTGCCATCTCTTCCCTCAGCCACGTGAACGTCCCGAGCCATGGGATGTTTCATTGTCCACGGGAGACAGCAAAGGAGAACCTCCACTCATGTAAGCCAGAGAACTGAGGGTGGTATCCACATGATGAAAAGCTGCTCTCATTGCTGACCGACAAAGGGCCAGCCTCATCTGAATGGTTGGAGGTGGTTGGTTGTGAACGCTGCAAGGGAATATACACATCACTTCGTCAGATACAAAGAATGATGAAGCTACAGATGACGAGTTTCTGTCTTAAAATAATTTTTACATAAATCTGAAGGGACAACAAATAATATATAGGATTTCAAATACTATTTAATGTTGGTGGTATAACATATCAAGTATTCAAGCAGTTCCTATCACAACTTCCAGTAGCAAGTGAACAGGAATGTAGTGTATATGCTGCGAATTTGTTTACATAATTATAGGATACATGTTGTGATATGATACCAAGGGTGTAGCCAACCTTTCGGATAGCAGATTTGGATATTTTAGCATATTATCTAAACATTTTTATCAATATAATTTACTCATGCAAATTGTTAACTAATTTGTAGTATTTGTTTGTAACTACAGTACATACGGATTCGAAAGACATAATTTATTACTTGTGTTTGATCAAAGGCCGCTGATACAAAATGTGTTGTGCCCTCAACGACAGTTTAAATCAAAAGTTTGATTATAGTAGATGTCTGGCAAAATATTTTAAATGTTTTTTATGTCATATATTTCTTATTAGGGAAAATTAGCAATTCAGGTTCTATACAATCTGACAAATGTATTATGATCTACAACCATACGTTATCAAATTTGCTAGTTTATGTGTACAAACAGAGTATTGATGTTATTGTTAAGCCTTAGATCGTTTAAAGTGTAAATTTATAATTTCTAGCTTAAGTTTTTTTTTTGCCACAAAAATGTTTTTTGTTGGTTATACAATGCATCGAATTTAGCAACATTTTATAGTTTAGCTATTCTACCTAGAGCTCTATTGAAAATACACATATCGAAATAAAAGATGCCTTAGTCGTTATCCTGAAATAAATGGCCACTAATTGAAGCAAATGTTTACGCTGTGTGACGTTTTATTCAAACATCTCCCGTTCGGGGACTCAGGTACTCTGCCAAAGTCCAACCCCAGTTACTTTCCTCTAATGTTACAATCATAGTTTAACACTTAGTACAAATATATCTACATTAGATGATGTTTTAGGTAACCTTCCCCGTGTGGGGCTTAGCTAACCAACTACAAACAAACCCCATTTGAGGGCTTAATTACTCGCCTGAGAAGTGTACCAAAGTGATTCATGATCCACATACTGTATATACATGTATCATGAAACCAAGGCGTGAAATTGTAGTACAAAGAAGTATAGGCCCGTTTAGGTCTTTAGTTGACAGACATGTATATTGGCTTTACTGTATTCCATGCAACAGAATGTATCATACATAATGCACTGGCCCCATTCTGGGGTTAAGCTAAGCTATCCTTCCTAGAGGCTTATATAAACGAATATGATACTTAAACTGTCTCGATAAAACAAATGTAATCACTTTGAATGACTTCCCAACAAATTTAAATTTCCGCCTTATAATTCACTTCATATTCTATTTTATGACATTTTTCATCAAACCTTACCCCAATTTGAGGGATCGCTTATATATTGAGAGGTCTGAAAACATTGATATCTCATCAACAGACATATCTTGATCTAAAAAATGATCGAAAATTGATTTCTTGCAATGCAAGTCAAGTCAAATTTTGGCACCTTCCTCAAACCTACTTATATTCTAAATGATGTTTACTTGGCAAAATCTCACTCTGGGGCCCAACTACCCTACTGACAGGTCTAGCAAAGTGATTCATAACCCCAGACATGTCTAAACCCAAAAAATATGAACAAGTTTGATACGCAAAAATAGGATCAATCAGCCAGTTTTAGGACCTTAGCTCACGGACTAGAATGAACACACACATTTTCTTTTAATAAAATGAAGTCAATGATAACGTACTATAGCTCCGGTTTTATGGACTTTAAACCTTTGACGGCAACATACATTAAGTCGCATTTAATGCATGAACAATCAGGCAGTTGGTTATACCCGGGAGTTGTCAACTCCCTGGGTTATACTAACGACGCAGAAGTGTATCGTCGATATCACGTTAGGTGTGTGGGTGATTGATGATCAAGGTGACCTTTTAGGCAAGAACAAATATGGCTACCGAGTGAATAGCCTTCATTTTAATGTTCTCGGAAAGATTATCGGTGTTTTCACCGATTGGGATTTATATTTTCTAGCTTGGGTTAGGCATACTATTTTCACTTGGTATTTATATTTTGCAAGGGTTGATTCTTATTTGCATTAAAGTCTTTTGTCACCACTTCAAACTTGAGCACAAATTATATGTTACCAGCACTGAAATTTAATTTCAAGACTCGTTTGGTCCATTCATAAGCCAGCTATTTTTCCCGTGGTAAATAAATAATTTTTAATTGAAAAATAACTTTCTACAGGTCAGTCATTTAATATGTTACATATATAGAGCTGAATCAATTATTATGTATATACACAATGTTACATATATAGAGCTGAATTTATTATCATGTATATATGCATTGTGCATTTTTCTATCTTGAGGATTAATTTGATATAGTATGAGATATACTAGCAGCAATAGTTGCAAACTGATAATATAGAATTAAAAGTGAGAAAGTATAAAGCTCAATGTTTTGTTGAGATGAAGTTAAATATTGATATTGTACATTGCAAATGCGAAGGATAATAACCAACTAACCACATGCCCCTTGCACCTAGATAATCCATCTGACATACTTGTTTAGTTTTGTCATTCAAGCAAGTTTTCTAATTTTTGAATTAAATAAAATACCAAATTTTTGATTGAGTGACAATCAATTTCTCTTAATTTATTTCCACTCTCAAAAAAATATATTGCATTTGTTTACGGTTTTTTTTTTTTTTTATAGTAATTTTTCAGTAACTTAGCATTCTTTTTTGTATAATTTGAGATTTTGCTGGTGACTAAAATGTTAAAATCTGCTCGTCAGAGACTATTTAAATGAATTTTCAATGATATTCTAAATCTCCCCGGTGTAAGTCAAAAGTTCGCTTGTGAAATTGGTGAATGTAATTTCATCGTTATATTGCATGAATAAAATTAGAATATTTCGCATGTAGGCTAATTTTCCTACCTCTTGCTCAAACTTGTTTTATCGTTATGTGTTTCTTTGGAGAGATCTGAGATTCGAGAGATGCATTGTAGAGTGTAATGACCAAAAATCTCACCATGGGAGATCTTCCGTTCGGAGGCATAGACCTATCCATGATAAGGAGGTTGCATGTAAGTAATTAACCAATCACCAATTAAAATTATTGTCCTTATATAACTTCATAGTTCAGATAAGTCGTAATCCAATTTGGCTCAAGGGAGAGCACCATTGCTGACTCAAGTCGCCCACAATTTCTTGGAATGAAAACATTTTTTGAAATATATGCAAGCATGAAGGTATATTTAACAGTCCGGTTAACGCTCCCGATCGGGAGATCTCCCAATCGGGAAATTGCTTGTCATTATAATCCAAGAGGCATCTTTTCAAATTCAAATCTCTCTAAAGAAATATATAACGGTAAAATAGGTTTAAGCCAAAGGTAGGAAAATGCATGCGAAATATTCTAATTGTATTGGTGCAACAGAATGAAAACATTATTTTCTCTATTTTTACCAGCGAAAATTTGACTTTCACCATGGAATTTTTAAGTAATCTTTTTAAGTTCTTTCAAAAGTCATTTCAATAGTTTCTGAAGAGCAGATTTGAGCATTTTTGTTACCAGCAAAAACTCAAATTGTACCAAAGGTCGAGAGACATCAATCTCAATATCATTTTCAAAGTATACAACTTTAGAATTACAGAATTTGAAAAGCAAATTAAATGTTAACGGCTGAAATTTTAAACAGTTTAGATTATCGAGAGATCTCCCAATTGGGAGCGTGGACTGGATTGTTTAAAGTTAACATTAATTACATGTTTTCTATTGTTAACACATGATAACCATCGTGTCTGCCTAATGGGTTGTGGAAGTTAATAGATGAGTGTAGATAGGATAACGTATGCAGTAGCAATGTTTTACCTGTACTACAGTTTCTTTCAGTGGCGTAGCTAGAAAGAAGGGAAGGGGGGGGGGGAGGAGGGGGACCGTCCGGTCACACCCCAATATTGGAATCCTTCGGTTCAGATTTTAATCCGTCGGTTCAGATTGGTGCCGTCGGTTCAACAAGCTTTGACATTCCAGGTGCTTATTATGTTTTTAGATTTCAAAAGGGTACTTTCTCGGAAAAAGAATCTTTGGTAATAATATGTTAAACATTTGTGCGATTTTGTATCTAAATACATGAACTACGACACAGAGAGAGAGGGTAGAGAAAGAAAGGGAAGGGGAGGTGGGTGTCGGAGTGCACGTGATACAGAACAGGCTCATTTTAAAAACTTGACAACATTTACACAAATTTGTAATAAACTATTGAAAACTTTTGTTATAGACAACCTATATTTTTCAAAGAGTGACAATAAACCTAATCATGTACAAATGTAAACCATAACACATTATAATTCGACACTATGCGTTTTTTATGATTTTGTGTTTTGTATGTGGTGTATTATAGCTCTCTTTGACATGAATTTTGACTTGTTTTCTTACGATGCGTTGTAACATACGTTGTTGCCCTTGAATTGTCAATTTTTCGAGAGCTTCCAGGGCTTTACCTCTGGACCCCACCACGGGCGGGCCCTTAAGCGGGACCGTGGATTCTACGCCGACAAGTCGAGCGCTTTGCCCTCGAAGTGACACCGTCGGTGTTATCTTAACTACACCACTAAATACCGTGTCGGTTCAATTCAATTCACCGCCTCCCTTCCCCTTCTCTTTACCATATGTGATACATTAATCATTATGTCCTTTATGAAACTATATTGCAATTAGATATCAATAGACATCTTTAAATATGTTGAGATTATTTTTTTGTCAGCAATATATAGAATTTCTTCTACATAACATTTTTATGTAAAATAACATGACAGTTAACCCAATATACTTTAAGTAAAATAATAATAATAATGATAATAATAATAATAATAATAATAATAATAATAATAATAATAATAATAATAATAATAATAATAATAATAATAATAATAATAATAATAATAATAATAATAATAATAATAATAATAATAATAATGATATCAATTATGATAATAATAATTATGATAATAATAATAATAATAATAATGATAATAATAATAATAATAATAATAATAATAATGATACTACTACTACTACTACTACTACTACTACTACTACTACTACTACTACTAATAATAATAATAATAATAATAATAATAATAATAATAATAATAATAATAATAATAATAATAATAATAATAATAATAATAATAATAATAATAATAATAATAATAATAATAATAATGATGATGATGATAATAATAATAATAATAATAATAATAATAATAATAATAATAATAATAATAATAATAATAATAATAATAATAATAATAATAATAATAATAATAATAATAATAATAATAATAATAATAATAATAATAATAATAATAATAATAATAATAATAATAATAATAATAATAATAATCATAATCCTAATCATAATAATAATAATAAGCCAATCGATATATAATCGACATCGAATCGAATTGTATAGCAAATTTTGTCAAGGGCGTTGAATATTGTTGTGCCATCTCATGAACACAAACTTTCTCAAGTAGCAGTGGTCTAATCTAAACCACGAAGGCATTACAGCGCATTTAGCCAATCAGATACTATTGCTCTGCTACGGTCAGTGTTCTGAGCACTAGCATGTACCATCTTAAAAGTCTTTGGTACAGTACTTGGACCGAAAAACTTGGGAAACTCTGGAGATTTTTTTGGACCGAAACACTTAGTATTTACAGCCGTCAGTACATAAAGTTTACAAATTATGCATGTTCTGAATAAGTTGATTAACCTAAAATATTAGTTCGCACACAATTTCAATCATTATAACCATGACTTCATGGCAGTTTATGTCTGTCTGACCTGAAAAACATGAATTTTAAGTGTTTCGCCAAGAAATCATAGCAATCCAAGTATGTTTTCTATCATAAAACTCCAGTTCATAACGAACTATTTACCTTAGGTTTACAAAGGCAGTGTATCTGATGCGTTAATTTTGGCGGAGTAATATGGGGGCTAGGAAGCAGGGCCTGAAGGGTGCACACTAGTATAGCCAATAGGAGTGAAAACAAAGTTTGGTTAGCTGGTAAGATAGAAAGAGAGACAGACAAAGACAGGTTGGGGGAGATGTTAATTTCCTTCCAGGGAAACCTGGGGGCAATTCCGCAGTCGGTAATAGAATTACAGACTGCGGCACTGCCCCATGCTGCAACCCTTGCCCCTCCATAGTCATAACTTTTTTTCATCCTTGAATGTTTAAACATTGTTACAGGTCTCCGATCTGCTCACTGTGGAATAATTTGCTTGATACTGCCGTGATACAGGAGAAAATTATACAGATGACACTCTTTTATAATGGAATGATATTTCTTAAGGAAGTCAAAAGAAAGAAAGAAATGATTGTTGGAGATGTCCCCTTACAGAGAAAACCAGATATATATCCCAGATACAATCTAGACTTCATATAAATCCCAGATTTGGTAAGATAAAGAATTAGAAAGGGAGGATATAACTTGTTATCAATTTGATGTGACTTAATATAAGCCAGATCTACAGTGTTCGAAAGAGACATCTTCATCAACCTTTTGTTGTTCTGGAGGCAATGAAGTAGTTCATCTGTCTGGTCACCATACCTCAGTCTTCTTGTCAGTCATCAATCTGCTCATTGGCCATCAGACTGATGATTGAACTGCATCATACAGTGATGAAATAGAGCAAATATTTGAGGAAATGACAATTAAAGCAGAGTTAATTTTTCATCGTTCTTTCCAACATTTAGTGACTTAGTGTAAGCGGCCAGCCATTCCCCCACTGCCGGCCATTCCCACGCTGCCGGACATTCTCATGCTGCCGCCTATTCCCACGCTGCCGCCCATTCCTATGCTGCGGGCATGGCATTTTGATGCGATTGGGCATTCCGGTGCTGCCGGCACAGCATTTTAATGCGGCCGGCCATTCCAGTGCTGCTGAAACGGTATTTCGATGCTGCCGGCGCCGGCACGGCATTTTGATGCGGTCATTTTTAGTCTTGCCGGCGTAGTATTTCGATGCTACTGGCATCTGCGACTAAATTAGGAACACATTCCTTACACACTGAGATAAACCTAGTTTTGGTGAAAATACAATGCTTTTTTTTGCCGCCATCGAGGTTTCAAGATAATTGTACAGCTTGGAATGGATGTAGCCAGACCTGACGATATTGGGGGCACATTTGGCCAACAGCTCTGATGATCAAACTAATTTTGGACGTTGGTACCAATGGTACCATTAACAGATTAACCACACAATTTTCGGATGTAGCCAGAGCCGTTAGAAGCAGGACGAGAGGCAGTAGCCTCTTGAGAAGATGTTACCTTCCCAGCTACTTTATTTCTTCCCAGGTGCGAGGTAAAAGTGGGTAATTATTAACATTAAATTGAAAAATTAGGTAAAACTAAAAGTAAAATAGATCAATTTAAAGAAAAAAATGATTAAATTATATAAACATTTTGTCAAATGAAAGAAATTTTAGCAACATTTCGCACAAATTAAAGATATTTTCACAAAATTAAAGGAAATTGAATAAACTTTCTCGAAATTTGAAACAAATTTTCAGACAACTATAATTAAATTATCTGAATGCGCCTCCATTATCACTTAATACCTTTAATTAATCTTTTCTTAACTTTTATGTTGTGACAACAACTTGGGGGGACACTTACTATCCCATGACTACGTCCTTGCAGCTTTGCCAAATTGAATATTTGAATTTGAGCATTATTTTTTCCCTTTCTTATCGCACATTCTATACCACGCACCCACCCCTCCAACTCCCACCCAACCACACCATCCAGGTTTGAATATGAATGTACACCTTAGCAAATTAAATATTTCAATTTCTGAGCATCTTTTTATCCACCCTCCCTCCCTGACACACACTCCCTCCCTGAATGATGGAAATCTGCTACAGTACATTGTACCAAACATTGCTTTCAAGAAACATTTTGCTTGTAGTGTTACTGTGTTAGGCTAGCTAGCCCACCGGAGGCTAGGCCCATTGGGAAAATGTAATTACTGCAATTTAGCATTTTCATAAGTGGGTACCTTATTCCTAGATTAAGGGCCAGAATTTTGAAATGGTCCTGAATAGTATTCATGTGATTCATGTCTAGTACCTGTAAATGGCACAGAAGCTGTCCATGCATATTCTGCAATCCGCGACTAAAATTCAGACAAATTTGTGAATCCATTACAGATCTCGCCCCTTGAACAGAACTCCGTCATAATTTTCTGTGCCTGTGGTATTTCAGTAACCGCATGTGGCGGTTTGCAATTTCCAGTTTATTTCTATATCATTCCATGGGGTTTTAACAAAATTTGCCCTCTTAAGGTGTGAAATATGTAAATTTGTTTTATTTGGACAAATTGTTAGAAGACTCAACCTTTGAAAATCGAAATTGACGCTATATTTCGTATTTCCACGTAAATTCATTTCAAACTTAAAAATATCAAAAGCAGAATTCCAACAATAAAACTTCCTTCATGTATAACGGCAAAACGTGGGGAGTTTTTATTTGAATAATATCAATATGTGCTGTGTCTGTGGAGTTTTAGGCATAAAGAATCTTGTTAAGTGTATTTCTTGTATATTCATAAGTAACCAATAAGTTCATTGAATCATATTCAAAGAAGCATGTGTTTGCTTTACGTAAGTATGCTCGATGGTGCATAACTCCTGACCTCTAGACACAAAGAGTCCTTACGCGTATGTTGCACTGATGAATGGAAATGACGTTAACCGTAGGATTGTTTATCAAAATGGTGTCAAGGGGAGCAGGTTACGCTAATGGGTCGGCAATATTTTGAAAGTCACTTAGAATTACGCTGCTGAAAATGGTGCTATGTTTACGATTTCTGCACCAAATGAAATAATTAAACCAGTTTTCAGGGTATAATTGATCCAAGTAAGAACTCCTTAATTGTCAAATATTAAGTTTTTATCAAATTACAGCATTTTGTTGAGTTATCTCAACTACCTGTGTGGCCGAATAATTGCGTATTACCTTTTCAACTCGTTGAGAGAGTGTCTTTCGAACAGGATGAAAATGACACTGGCAGTTTCATCCCGTCCATGTTTTAAGGGGCACTTTCTTCAAATGTAGTACTACATAGTATAATATGCAAAAACACTCAAAGATTAATTACTGAAATTTCTTTTGTTTGTTTTTCCATCAAAGGTAACACATTTTTCAGACATTTCCATGTCTACCCTATCTGTCAGTCTGCACTAGTTGCCACACTCGTTCTGCAAAAGAGACAAAACAGTGATGAAAAGACCTGAAATTTCACTTAACGCCTAATTGCAGTAGGCCTAGTATCCTTCATTCAATCAGGACATGCGGGCCGTTGTTAGATACCAAGTGTTTCAGTCCAGAAGCGTTTCAGTTGAAATAGATAAGAACTTATTTATGTTTAGTCAATAACTAATTATCATTCATTAGGCCTATTGATTAATTATTCATTTCTACAGCTTAGAGATAAGTTCAGGTTAGGTCAGGGAGTATACATGTATGACCAAGCTAATGAACGACGCCACGGCACACCGGCTGCTCTCCTAATTGAAATAACCGGTAGGTTATGTAGCTACTCTTTCTCAGTTTAATATTGATATTGTACACTGAAGATATGATATGCTGCATTTACTTCAAATTTACGCACAGGAATGTAGTACATCTCATCAACCTTGTTTTTAAGATTTATGAAAAGTATTCCGTTTTTAATGCACTACTAATAATTCCATTCGAACCCTTTGATCCTAATGTAAACTTCTCGCACCCAGATAAAAACTTTACATTTAATTCCGATTCAAAATGCAACCATTTTATCCCAATTTAAACCGGATTATATCAGATTGAACAAGTAGATCTGCTGAGGACCAGTTCACTGCATTATTCGACATTTACTATGTAGAGTCAGATTTTTCATATTGACATTTTTGCCCTAAAATTCTCCAATAGCAATACCATTTTTGTTGCCCCTGCAAAGTGCATGATGCCTACATCAATATGAGTTTTTACGATGAAACATGCTTCAATTTCCTTAATATTCATGAAATGCAAACGTTGAGTAAAGTTTTTCTCATAGCTATTTCTGTGTCCAGTAGCGATCGTATCACAATTTTTGCAAAGAGCTTCCACACAGCTCTTTGGTTTTTGACTAAACGTATAGTAGCGAAGTAAATCAATTACAATTTGAGATGAAAAGATGTATGGTGTGCCAACAATCCTACAGAAACTCACCTTTTTATCCAAATTCAAATCAAAGTCAGCAAATGTTAGGAAATTGCCAATCTGTTAAATACAGTATTCTTTTCGTGTAGCAGCTGTCGTTGAACGATGCTCCGATTGTAAAATTGCTGTTCAAAACGTGTTCCGGCTTCCTTTTTTAATGTTTGATTTAGTTTTCTCTTCGCTGGATTACTGACCCACGTTGACGTTACCATTTTGCAATTGTCAAATGGGAAAATCCTTGTACTCCATATATCCATATATGGCTGCATGAAGAGCCATCCTTCTGTAAGAGCGCCGCGCCATCTACGAGAATACCAACAAGACAGTTGAAGAGGGTTTGGGCCACCAACATTTTGTTTTACATTTTGTAATCGTCTCATAGAAGTGTTTTGTGGGTGGCGGTTCTTGCATTGTAATTACATCACGAGGTGAAAGCCCACCAACTCCCAAACCAAAAAATAATGGACTTAGTTATGAAAGATCGTACCTGGACCCTTAAAATCAGAGACCAAAACAGCCAAAAGTCTTGAGAATTATTCCTATCATAAGGCTATATCGTGGTCCATAGCTCTTGGGCCCAGTGAAGGTTTTGTGCCAGACTTCTGACATATTTGGGCAAAAGCCCACCTACCCCTTAATCCTGTGGTGTAGGTCTTATTTCTGGGAGATTGTATCTGGCCCTCTAAAAATGGGCCCAAATTGACCCAAAGCAGGAAATTGCTATTATATGGCTATCACATGGTCCATGACCCTTGGACCCAGTAAAGGTTTTGTGCCAGACTTCTGAAATATGGGATCAAAAGACCAACTTCCCTTTAATGCTGTGGTATAGATCTTATTTCTGGGAGATTGTATCTTGACCCTCAAAAACGGGGCCTTAAATGGCCAAAAGTCGGGAAATTACTATTATATGGCTATCTCATGGTCTATGACCCTTGGGCCCAGTAAAGGTTTATACCGGACCATTTCATACCTCAGAAATATTGGGGCGAAAGCCCAATTATCCCTTAATCCTGTGGTATAGCTCTCATTTCTGGGAGATTGTACCTGGACCCTCACAAGCCGGGCCGTAAATGGCCACACGTCGGGAAAATTATTGCTAGCATAAAGTTATATCTTGGTCCATAACCCTTGGGCCCAGTGAAGGTTTTGTGACAGACTTCTGACACATGGGGGCAAAAGCTAAACTATCCTTTAATGCTGTGGTATAGGTCTTATTTCTGGAAGATTGTATCTGGACCCTCAAAAACGGGGCCTTAAATAGTCAAAAGTCGTGAAATTGCTATTATATGGCTATCTCATGGTCTCTTGCCCTTGGGTACAGTGAAGGTTTTGTGCCAGACTTTTGACATAGGGAGCAAAAGACAACTACCCCAAACCCTGTGGTATAGGTCTCAGTTCTGGGAGATTGTATTTGGACCCTGAAAATGGGCCTAAATTGACCAAAAGTCGGGAAATTGCTATTATATGGCTATCTCACTGTCTAATGCCTTGGGCCCAGGGAAGATTTTGTGCCAGGCTTCTGACATATGGGGCAAAACACCACCTACCCCTTAACCCTGTGGTATAGGTATCATTTCAAGGAAGATTGTATCTGGGGCCCTCAAAATGGGCCCAAATTGACCAAAAGTCGGGAAATTGCTATTGCATGGTTATCTCATGGTCTATTGCCCTTGGGCACAGTGAAGGTTTTGTACCAGACTTCTGACATATGGGAGCAAAAGACAACTTCCCCCAAACCCTGTGGTATAGGTCTAAGTTCTGGGAGATTGTATTTGGACCCTTAAAGATAGGGCCCTAAATGGCCATAAGTCGGGAAATTGCTATTATATGGTTATATCATGGTCCATAACCCTTGCGCCTAGTGAAGGTTTTGTGTCAAACTTCTGACAGATGAGAGCAAAAACCCAACTATCCCTTAATCGTGTGGTATAGGTCTCATTTCTGGGAGATTGTATCTGGATCCCCAAAAACGGGGCCTTTATTGGCCAAAAGTGGTGAAAATTATTGCTAGCATAAAATTATATCATGGTCCATAGCCCTTGCGCCCAGTAAAGGTTTTGTGCCAGACTTCTGACAGATAAGAGCAAAAACCCAACTACCCCTTAATCGTGTGGTATAGGTCTTATTTCTGGGAGATTGTATCTGGTCCCTCAAAAACGGGGCCCTAAATGGCCAAAAGTGGTGAAAATTATTGCTAGCATGAAATTATATCATGGTCCATAGCTCTTGGGCCCAGTGAGGGTTTTGTGCCAAACTTCTGACATATCGGGACAAAAGCCCAACTACCCCTTAATTCTGTGGTATAGGTCTCATTTCTGGGAGATTGTATCTGGACCCTAAAAATGGGTCCCTAAATGGCCAAAAGTTGGGAAATTGCTATTATATGGCAATCTCATGGTCTCTGGCCCTTGGGTCCAGCTGTCTAAAGAGAAAAATATTGACCACGCGAAGCAAAGTGGCAAGGCCGATAAGAAAGACAGCACGTCAGTCAGTGTTTGCTTCGTATAACATGTTGTAATTGATGAATACAAAAAAGACATTTTCAGAGGATGGGTTAACAATACACTATAATTTTAAAATAATTTCAACTAAGTTATAACGAAGATCTGCTAAGGTTCATAATTAGAAAAGCCAGAAATTTCCGAAAGCGTCTCTAGTAATTATTCAAACTTGAATGGTAAGTTTGTTATTGTTAGTACGGAAAAGTTTATAATAATCAGTATCTGTGTTTAAAAATGTGTATGTTCTGCAGGCCGCCTTCTAAAGGTCTTTTTTACCGTAAAGGCAACAGTTGCTATTTCTTTTCTTTTCTGGAGACCAATTAAAAGTAGGAAAGATATGGTTACATGATCTGTATTTGTTTCAGTATATTGGTAGCAGTTTCTTTAAGGAGTATGGACATTTAGCAATTGATTTATTGGTTTAAAAAGTGATGCAATCCAAGCAGATCAGTTTGTGAATTTTGAAAGAATGCAATTTTAATTCATTCTAGCTATAACTGATCAAACTGTGATACATTTTTGATTTATACAAAATTCGTAAATCCTGACTGGACGGAAAACTTGTAATGTATGCCTATGTCGTAACATAACCTAAGTCTTCGTCATCGACAATGATGGAAAGACTTTTCCTGCCAGAATTATATTGGGAGAATGACGAAGCCTCAAAACCTTCATTTGTGTCAGAGTTTGCTGCACTACTTTAAAGAATTGTGGACAACATGTCCAAAACAAATTATTTTGCCAAAATATACTACGGTTGCCATGTGATATATTTAAAGACGCAGTCAAGTGGTTATATATAATTTATTTATATGAATTGTAAAATTAAGACGGCAAAAGAAATTTTATATTCGATATGAATAGTAGGCCTAGCAAAAATTGTTGTTTGTTTTCAAAGCAAGTTCCCAGAATCACAAAAGCCACAACTGCTACCGCAACCATGATGAACCTAACATTGGATTTGTGTCGATTTTGGCTTGGAGGTGGGAAGGTAATTCAAATACAACTGGTTTTGGTATAGCTCATACTGACTGGACAAATTGAAAGTTTGCTCTTCAATTCGAAGCCGTATTTTGTGATCAAGATTGGTGGACGATGGAGCCATTTAAGCGACGCTGTATTCGTGGATATAGAATAGGTCACCAGTGCGAACTAAAGGGTGTCCATTGGGGTGTACTAAGGAGCTACTACACACGAGAACAGTTGGGTGAAACTCAATAACAATCTATAACATCATTTGAGGCATGACATTCGAAAACAACATTTAAGTTTGCAATGATGGGCCGAAAATAAATTGCATTTTCTGCTTAAATGAAGGGACTGCTTATTCGAAGTACATGTACATGTTTGCAAATTCTTGAGTATCATAACCGATAAGTTTGCAGCCAGTGTTGCCTCAAATAACAAAGTTCTTTATTTTTATGCTTTGAATAAATAGATTATCCTTGAAAGGCACTTGTTTTCCACATTTGTGTTATGCTAGTAATAGAGAGCACGTATTATCCACGTTGTTGCCTAGCTGCGATTCTGGCTTTCTCTGTATTAATTTTTAATGTCAAATATCTGGGATGCCCAATTTTGTAATGTACATCCTAACAGCAATTCCAAATTGTTTAAGGAGTATCGCTCATATAGCTGTTAAAAAATGGCACGAATTTACGGCAACCATTTGATCCTTCTGCGCCTCAAGCAAGGGTGACAACTGATATAAATGGTATTAATCTGTGAGTGTGTACGTATCACTTAGATTTCACTAATATGTTTTACCAACACAGAGCGTTTATTAGGGCACAATCCCATTTTCACATTATGAAAATCTTGCGCTACTTAATTATATTTTCCAGCAATCATTGGTGCTTATTGTTTTGATAGAGTAGCCTTCTGACATTCTCCCGTCTGTTGACTACATTACAACATACATTACAAAGTCGTAATGCAACTATTTTCAAATTTTAACTCATAACCTGAAATTTAATATGCAACCGGGGAATTTCAAATCCTTTTGACAGGCGGAGGGGGCGGGAGGGAGGGGGTGGGATCTTTACCATATTTGTAAAGTTTTAAAAAGAATCAAACGTAAACAAAATAATTGTAATTCTTTTCTATGCATTGATTGTCATAGTGTGGTTTATATGCCTAGTTTTAAGTAAATAAACATTGTTATAATATAACAAAGCATGAATTGGCTTCTTTTCTCCAAAGCTTCAAAAGTTGTGAATGAATATCACTCTATTAATAACAGATATAAAACACTCATATACATAAAATATGTGACAGCGTTGCTTAAATTGAATATTCAACGTAACAAACTTTTTCAAAATACATATACATATATCTGGTCATTTATTATTTACTAGAAAAATTGGCGTTAAACAATTTTTTGAACTTGTCCGCAAAATGAAAACATATCAGTCCGGGAGCAACCCGAAAAACTGGGTACTTTGAAATACCAAAAAATTGGGTACTTTTATGTATTACGTCATCGCATGAGCCCACACATTTGAATAGCAAACACTAGACGTATGGGGTTTCACATTTTCTGCTCCGGATTGTTCAAAATTTCACTGGATATCCTGAAATTTTGGGGAAGGATAGTAAATAGATATTCAAAACTTTTTGCCGCTGCTTTTTGAAATTCATGTCGCCTTTTTTGAGAAAATCAATAAAACAGTTTATGAGCAATATGTTGTGTTGATTTTCTTAAAAAGGCGACGATAAATTTCAAAATGCAGCGGCAGAAAGTTTTGAAAATCTATTTACTATTACTATCCGTCTCTAAATTTTCAGGATATTCAGTGAAATTATATAATTATTATCAAATGTGTAGGCTCATGCGATGACGTAATGCATAACGTACCCAATTTTTTTTTGGTATTTCAAAGTACCCAGTTCTTCGGGTTGCTCCTGAACTGCATATTATGATATCGGGATGCTAGCGTTGTCTTTAAACGCACTATGATAAGCGTAAGTCGCCATCTGTGTAGCTGGTTGAGCTTTCTACCGTTATACTTAAAACAACATGAAATTTGATAATTTTGTATTACTTGTTTTGCTCGCACATTGTGCGTGATGTACTTTAGTATCATTTAAAACTTTATTTCACTACTATGGCTGGGTGGAACTTTTTTTTATAACTGTGTGATACTAGAGACTATAGTAATGGGAGGGATCATATGTGCAAACTAGAAAATGCGGTTACAAAAATGCCAGGGTTTAACTATTTGGCAGAGACTAAAGGGGTTTCTCTCAAATGTATCCGTGTGTCAATGGAGCTACCCATGACAGAGAAGCTGCCCAGGGGATTGATGCCAGGCGTAATGCAGGGGTGTGCTGGGACGTGTATGCCCGTTTCAGACCATATAGTTTTTCTAATAGTGTGTTTCCATACAACTTGGTGCAATTTTGATATAATTTGCTATAAGCCTACATATAAGTCTATTTCTATTTTGTTTTGCATAGATTCTTTATCTAAAATGAATTCAGATGAGTAGCTCCTTGTAGAAAAAAAAAGGTCAAAATATTATTGTGTCTTCGCCCTTCTTGGAAATTTTAGATTCGTACGTGGAATGCACTTGGAAAGAATAATCTCCTGAAATAAACATGGGAAGATGTAAAAAGAGCCAGATGGGGAAAGCTGGCGAAGGGTGATATTACTTGTGACTAGTGGAGTGGAAGAAAAAGGCGATCTAATGCATATTAATAAGTGTTGTTAGCTAGTGCCCACATGCTTGGGCTATAAAAACACAGAAAATCATTATTATGCTCGGTAGGCGTGGGGAGTTTGTAAAGTTTGTAAATGAACTTAAAAGTGAATTAGGGCCTAACTATCCTATCCAACTAGTAAGATCTCAGCAGCAGAACACACACACACATACCAAAGTACAAAACCAACTTACTTGTAACGATAATTTTGAACACAGAAGGAGGAAGTAATCGAAATCCTGGTCCGTGGACAACAGATAGCTGAAGGTCGCTGGATGACAGGCTTGGCATCAGGTAGCTGAAAGTACCTGGCGGCGCGACCTGACCTGGAATCAATCATCAACTTACACCGTTAGTTGTACTTGCCAAGTCGTTTGATTTGATTGCAAACCGAAATTTTCGTAAAGAAACCTTCGAATAATTCCAAAAGAATTCACCTGGATCCTAAAATTAGTGGCATTAACATATATTAAATTAAACCATAATTGGTAAGTCTAACTCGAGTTATGCTTGGCCAAAGGAGCAGTCACGTGACTCAATCTTTGGTAAGATCACATTATGCTCTGGAAAACAATTACACTGTTTCCCAAGAACATAATAACTCACTGTTATGCTTTAACGAGGAAGTAAGAGTGCAGTGTAATTTACATGGTCCTTAATGTGGAGATACACTTGTACCTGGGATTAAGCACAAAACAACTATAGGATCAAATAGCGTTAAGCATGATCAATTTTATAATTCATAATTTCTTAATTTGCAATACTAAATAGTTGGTGAGAAAGCAAAATGACGTCATTTGAACTTGCAGACAACGCCAGAAAGAGATCTATGTAATTTTTATACCGAACTGTACAATATCAACGTTTGTTTGAACATATGTTATATTTTGTATCAAAATAGTGGCAGTTAAAGTTATAAAGAGATTTCATATTTTTTCAATAAAGAGCTTCTGAACATTATAATATTCAATGATTACAACAAACACCTGTAATTTCCGAGCTGTGGTAATACAAATTTGAGGAATTTTAAATGCATCGAAAAGTAGTGCTCTAGGAAGGAGAATGCAGCTCACAATCTTTAAAAATTTCTGTAAATTTCTGTCCTTACTTTCAGTCACAGAAAATTATAAAACTAAACTATCCTGTTAAATGTAATTGTCCATCGCTCAAGGTTTGCAGTCAATTATTTCAGTAACAGAAAAGTATGCGGGAAGGTAAAAATGAGGTGGCCGGACATGAATAGGGTGACTAGAAGTCTGCAATCTCAAGCGCCTGTAAGGTAAAGGAGGAAGGTTACATAAACCTGCAAATTGAACCATTTTGCATGGACAAAACTCCAATTTATATTATATATTTATTTTTATCGCCCAGGAAAACAGTGGGAGCCTATGACCCACAGCACGTGTTCGCCGATAAAGGTAACGCAGCTACCACTTCCGTAAGATACCTAAGATATGACAGAGTATAGTTCAGTGTGGCGACTTTGGTACATGAAGTAAACTTATACAGACATTGCATATGCCCTGTGTATAAGTATTGATGTCAATGGTATCAATCATCAACGCTTATGGGTAGGCCCCTACTTTATTATTCTACATTTATTTCCGTAGGGCCTACATCGTTCATATTTAAATAGTTTTATTTCGGCAATTTCAATGACAAGTCATGCTCGGACTTTATCTGTCTATTTGCACGTTCCGATTTGAGACCTCTTCATTAACTGATTGAGTATGGTATGCAGGTATATACAGGTAATAATATACACCCTAAAGATACTTCACAACCATTTATTTTTGCAAATCCATAGCCATTTTTTTACGGTATCTAGCGTTTATTTTTGTAATAATAATAATACATAAATTTATATAGCGCTAATTTTGTAAAGACATTCAAAAGCGCTTTACATACAAGGAAATTACGATACGAAAACAAAAATAAGAATACAGAAATAACAACATAAATAGAAATACAATGGATCAAGCTGCACATTAGATTAATGTCTTTTTAAACAAAAAAGTTTTAAGCTTAGTTTTGAAGGAGGTCAGGGATACATTATTAATACATTTGAGTTCAGTTGGGAGTGAATTCCACGACCAAGGACCTTTATAAGCAAAGGCCCTTTCGCCAAGAGTTTTATGCTTAATACGGGGAACAAATAGGGACTTAAAACGAAAGTCATAGCGGGATGGTTTTTCAACTACCATTTCACATAAATATTTTGGAGCAAGGCCTTTAATGCACTTGAAAACTTGTAAGATGATTTTATAATCAATTCTTTGTTTGACTGGTAACCAGTGAAGAGATTTCAAAACAGCATAAATGTGAGAAAATTTTGGTAGTCTGAAAATCAACCGGGCAGCACCATTAAGTATTCTTTGAATTCTGTAAAGTTGATAATCAGGTAGTCCATCAAGAAGTGAATTACAATAATCAATGTGACTTATAACAAAAGCATTAATAAGGGTTTTCATGGAATCTACATCAAGATATTTGGCAATCTGACGAATGTTATAAAGACCGTAATAAGCTTTGGAACAAACTTTCCCAATATGAATATTCAGAGACATGTGATTGTCCAAATATACACCCAAGTTTTTTACACTAACAGATGGTTTTATTTCAGCATCACCAACTTTGATGGATTGGACTCCAGCTTTAGCTAATTGCTGACGAGTGCCAATTAGAAGAAATTCAGTCTTGGAGTCATTGATCATGAGATTATTCTTTACCATCCAAGACCTTATTTCAGCAATAAGAGATTGCATTGCCTCGACTGCCTCTTTCTCTGAGATAGAGCCGGCAGTGATCATAATAATGTATCATAATATATGTTGCGAAATAGTCACCTCTATTTAATCGTATGTTGTAAAACGCACAGATGGTTGAGTAAATTATTTATTTATTTATTTTACATACTGATAAAACAAAATAGCAGCAGGAATATTTGTATTAAAAACAATGTTACATGCATGGTCAAGATGTGACTAAATCGATGTTTACATATAGGCATATTTTCCTCAATTAAAACATACATGTTTTTCTATGCACTTGTAAAAATATGGGTAAATTTGGGACTATAAGCTTTACACAACGGTGGGTAGTAAGGAAGCAAAAACAAAAGGCAAAGCATTATTTAGTATGTAATTAATAATGTTACAACTCGATACCGAATGCATTATTATTAAAACATTACTCAAAATTATCTTAATAGAGTAGACTTCAAGAGCTTGTCCACACAAAAGAGAAATAATAGTTATTAGAAGTAGACAATGGCGAAGAACCTTATAAAGTTGGGAGAATACACAAATCTAGGAAATCATATTTAAGCCACAAAGTACTTGGAATAGCTAAAGCATATCAACGTTGAAAAAAGTGTTATATTAATTTCTCCATATTGGGTTTCAACAAAATGTATTTACTTTAGATAACATCACATGGTACTGAACGTCGGTGGTTAATCAAAAAGCAAGGGTGTCGATCTTGGTTGCACCTAAGGAAGGTGCTATTTTCAGTAACTTAAACTTGACTAGTAAGTACTGTTTCTGAGTATTACTAACAAAAATAAGAAGATAAAGCAGATAAGACATTTTGTGTTTGAATTGTTTCATAACGAGCGGTTGTATTCTTCAGATCGCTTTAAAGGTAACATGACGATGGCAATTGACAAAGGGCGTATACACAAATGCTCTTGAAGGTTCGACAGGAGATAGAGCTCAAAGAGTTGAAAGAATATGTGCTTTGCTGAGTGATGAGGGTGTTTTAACAACCAGTGAAGAAGACAGTATATCGACGCCAAGAAGTTTTCAAACAACTCTGCGGAAGAAAAGCAAACTTATTTATACTTTCACCAGCGAGTTGTTATGAATTCTTGATTTTATCAATCTACAACAGGTGGTTATTCACGTGAAGGAATATCAAAACCAGTATTTGGGAGGTGCGTATATTATTTTTTCACTACATAGGCGACATACTTTCTAACTAATATATCATACTCCTCTTGTGAAACATATTATTCTTCTCCAATGTGGTGTCTATGAACTCTACAGAGGATGAGTGTTACATATTCTTCAACGTGACAACACATTACAAGCTAGCAAACTTAAACTGTGCCATAAATAGGCATCTAAAGAGACTTAGCAAATGATTACTGAAAAATATTGTTAACGATTCAAAATTAGATATGTGTGGAATAAGCATCCGCTGAAGCTTTCTGCAAAATAGACTCATGAAATAAAATCTGCACAGATATCCTGATTCGTGTTAAATCTGCAGTACAAGCAGCGTGAAGTACAAGCAGCGGTTCTCATCATTATTTTGAATCATTTGTTGTAGTTTTGCTATTAACAACAATCAATGAAACAATTGGTAATGTTAAAAGTTTCCATTACAAGATACAATGAATCTCGATAGCGATGTAAATGTTTTGGCAACAGACGTGCACATTGTTTGTGTTACAACTGCTCTTGACAAAGAACCTTTAATACTTCCTTGCATGAAGGGCTGGTACAATTCCATGATGTGGTGATTTGAAAACACCAAAATTTGGAGCCAATGTAAAGATAGAAAGCTTCTTGGAAGCTTCAGCACTTTAACATGAAACCTCCAACAGTCATGTATTTACTCAAAGGCTGTAGTAAGCCTATCCTTAGGGCATAGGCCCTACGTACCCCATTGGCACATTTTGTTTAGGGTGATGGTTCATTCATACGAATTTTAGTATGATACTCGAATAAAGCTAGGTCCAAGAGTCATTTTCTATTATCTGTTATGTAACTTCCAACAGCAAATTTGGTGTTTGAGGTTTACGGGCTCATCCATACAAACTTTGGTATGGTAATCGAATGAAGTTATTTCTGCCGAATTTATTCTATTATTGTTTTGCTGGTCCAACAATCATGGTTTATTTTTATTGTCCAACTGTCATGATCTAATATTTTTGGCAGATTTAACAGTCAGGATCTTCTAAAATTTCTGCAGGTCCAACACTCATCCCAGATAGCTCAATTACGTTGGGTCAACGCTGGTAACAGGCTTTATTTTACAATTTTTTTACAATTTTTTGGTTGGGTGCTCGTAATCTTACGTTAGGTCTAACATGTCGTTTTAACAATGGATCAACGTTTAGCCAACGTTAGGCAAACATACTGATATAATAATGGGCCAACGTTATACCAACATCTGACTAATGCAATGATATAATAATGGGCCAACGTTATGCTAACGTTTGACCAATCCATACACACGCACACACACACATACACACACACACACACATTTATTTACACACACACATATGAATATATATAATATATGTATTTATTTATATATATACATATATATATATATATATATATATATATATATATATATATATATATATATATATGTATATATATATATATATATATATATATATATATATATATATATATATATATATACATATATATATACACATATGTATATATGTATACTGTATATACATTTATATATATATATAATATACATAAATATATATATATTTATATATATATATATATATATATATATATATATATATATATATATATATATATATATATATATATATATATATATATATATATATATATATATATATATATATATATATATGATACTATTTCTCTGTTTTCCCATGTTTGACAACCATTGGCAACCATTGGTTGTATGTGACACTCATTCCCCCTATCATACCTTTTTTAACCAAAAAACACCATTTACACGACAAAACCGACCGATGGCTGGCATTGGTGGTCAATGACGGGTCAATGGCCATGTTTTTAAGTGTAAATGTATTGTATTAAAGTGTTAGCTCAGTGGTCAAGCGTGTTCATCTTCTATGACAGAAGACTTCAAAAGAAACAAAATGGTGAGCAAAGCATTCAAAAATCTTTTACCGTTAAGGAGATATTCAAGTTTAAGGTTTGGTATAATTTCGGTAGAAACGACTGAAATCAAACTAGTTGTGACGTCACAGCCTCAGATTCCTCACAGTCTTTATGTATTTGAAAGAAAGTGTATTTCTTTTTCACTATTCAAATTATTTATCTCAAAATTTCTTCAGGTGGTATATTATAAATAGCCTTCCTAGATTCAGTTTGACTATTTTTTTGACATATCCCATGGTTTTTAAGCCACAGAATTGCAGGTTAAATATGATAGAATACATAAAGACTTTAAAGGAATATGAGGAAATGACATCACAAGTAGTCTGATTTCAGTCGTTTCTACACAATGGACACCAAACTTTAAACTTAAATATCTCCTTAACGGAATAAGAATTTATATTGCTTTTTTCACCATTTTGTTTCTTTTAAAGTCTTCCTTTATATAAGATGGACTTGTTTGACCCATGAACTAATCCTTTCAACAAATCATATGCTATATACAATACGGTTGTCAATGCTGGTTTAGTAAAACCTACAAATTCTGCCATTTACAACCAAGTTCATGGCTCGTATAAAAACAAACATGTTGACCACCATGATGTGCGAAAAGGTAGTTTTTTAGGATTTTTTTTATAACGTAGTAAAAGGTGGTAAACAATAATCTACCCACCACATAAAATATTGGAAATAGTTGTCAAAAATAAAAGTGTTGTTAATGCATGCTAATGGTTGTCATATAATGGTAAAATATGGGTTAAAAGGGTAAGAAAGCAAGCGTGATTTGCATTGTTATATGAAGGTTTTGGTGGAAAAAAGTGTAAATTGGAACAAATCTGTTGTAGTTTTTTTATATTTCTATAAGGGCGCTTTGAATCCGTTTTGGATCCAATGTGCACCTATTCTGAACCTACTGTGGACCCATTTGAACGCATTTATTGGAATCATTCCGCTATTTAAAACCACGTGACTATCAATTTAATAAGCAGGTTAATTAATTTACTGTTAAACATTCGTTATTTCGTGGAAATAGTTTTGGATGACAAAATATTACAGACGCATCTTTACATAAATGCCTAGGTAGCATGCCTACGTGGGGCCCATATGAGGGAAAATGAACCATCTGCGCATGGGCCAACCCATATTGAGCTCATATACGGCCCATATGGGTTAACCCATATGGGATCTACGTGGGCTTGCCCATATGAATACTTATGGGGAAAGCCTTGGCAAGCACATGTGGGCTGTATGAAGGATGACTCGTGTGGGCAACATAAGGAGAAAAGCTTAACAAACTTATGGGGGCTGAAATGAAGGATGAATCATGTTGGTAACACAAGTGAAAACCCGGGCAAGCACATGTGAGCTGCGTCATGGGTGACCCATGTGGGCGACATATGGGGAAAACCTCGACAACCCCATGCGTGCTGCATAAGCAGATAAGGAAAGACTCATGTGGGCAACATATGGGGGATATCCGGGCAAGTCCATGTGGGCAGTATATGGGTTGGCCCATATAGAAATCATATGAGAAAAAACCTGTGCACAATTATGTAGGCAGCATATGGGAAACACTGCGATTGGATGAGAAAACTCTCAAGTACGTAAAATTTAAATGGTTTTTTTTGAAAGAAACTACAATGAACCACTTCTGATGCATGGATGATACAAAATGAATAAAATTGTCAGATCTGGTATGACTTTTATTGAGTTACTTCTCTAACGTATACAGATATGCAAATGAGTTGTATATCTGTATTGGTATCTAGAGAGTTATTCTTTTAAGCTCGATAAATTGAGGTCAGCTGATCCATATATGGAACAATTGACCACAATGGATATACAGCCCATCTGGGATGGCCCACATGGGATGGCCCATATGAGATGGCCCATATGGTATGGCCCATATGGGATGGCCCATATGAGATGACCCATATGGGATGGCCCATATGGGATGGCCCATATGGGATGGCCCATATGGGATGGCCCATATGGGATGGCCCATATGGGATGGCCCATATGGGATGGCCCATATGGGATGGCCCATATGGGATGGCCCATATGGGATGGCCCATATGAGATGGCCCATATGGGATGGCCCATATGTGATGCCCATATGGGATGGCCCATATGGGATGGCCCATATGAGATGGCCCATATGGGATGGCCCCTATGGGATGGCCCATATGGGATGGCCCATATAAGATGGCCCATATTGGCTGGACCACAAGGGATGGCCCATATGAGATGGCCCATCTGAGATGGCCCATATGGAATGGCCCATATGGGATGGCCCATATGGGATGGCCCATATGGGATGGCCCATATGGGATGGCCCATATGGGATGGCCCATATGGGATGGCCCTTATGGGATGGCCCATATGGGATGGCCCATATGGGATGGCCCATATGGGATGGCCCATATGGGCTGGCCCATATGAGATGGCCCATATGGGATGGCCCATATAGGATGGCCTATATGGGATGGCCATATAGTGCAAACCAACCTGGGCCCCAGATAACGCCCATAAGGGATAGCTCATATTCTACCCATAAACTGCTTGCCCACATGACACCCATATTATTCCCAAATGGGGTGGCCCATATTATTACTTGCCAAAATGAGCCCCAAATGAATCCTACAGAATGCTCATTAGAGAAAGTCCATATTCTACCTATAAACTGCTTGCCCACATCAATCCCATATTATGCCCGCCTGGACCCCAAATGCAACCCACATGGGCATCTGGGCTGGCTCATATGGGACCCATATTATTCTTGGGTGCAGAATTCTAAGGAGCCCATATGGTTAACCCAGATGAACCCCATATTTTCCTTTAGCTAGCCCATATGCTACTCATAGGTGCACGCCACATAATGCCCACCTGGGCCCCATAGGTATCCCACACGGCTGGCCCATATTGGTCGTGTGATCCTTGGATGTAAAATCCTAAGGAGAAGGATAGTTCCCATATTTCTGCCCATACGTCACCCATATGGCCATGCTACCTGAGTGTCTCCTAATATATCGTATTTTTAATAATGTCTATGAACAGAAATCCTCATTGAGGCTTACAAATTAAGTGTTAAGCTTTAATTTTTTATAAGGGTTCAAATAAAAACAAAATTAGACTTAAAATTCCATGTCAGGGTTTCGAAATTCACGATTATGGTTTAACAATTTGCGTTAGAGTTACAAATTTTAAACTTCGCGTTGGGGTTTAAAAATTGGGGCCCAGAAATTTACGTTTGGTTTACAAAATTTACTCTTAGGCTCATGGCCGTGCGGGGCGAGAGGGGGAGGCGGCAGCCCCCTGTCGGCCAAATACTCATCTTAGCCGGTCGGAAGTATCCCCGACTCGGTGAGATATCTGGGTCATGTCCTCCCGACTCGACATAATATTGTCAATATGATACTTAAGTACCGAAGTTATATAGTCAAGCAGAGAGGTAAAATTTAAATCAGTTATATGTCGGAATCATGCATGACTCGGCTAGAATTCTCCACAATTAAAGGAAAAATTGAAGAAATGTTTCGAAAATAAATGAAAAATTGGCCAAAATACGCTAATTTTCCTCGAAATCAACCAAAATGCCCAAAAATGAAAAGAAAGTTCCCAAAATTGCACAAAAATGAAAAAAAATCCAAAAAATGCACGAAAAATAAAGATAGCTTCTAAATATTGAAGATAATTTCCCAAAAAATTAAAAAATCGCAAAAATCGAAAAGCATGCACGAAAACGAAGGAAATGTTCCCAAAATTCCACAAAAATGAAAACAAAATTCTTTGTCCTTTACCTGTTGTATTAACTTAAATATTTCGGTTTATAATAGGAGGCAAGCCACGGTAGCTCTTTCACCTCCTTCCGCCTTTATAAGAGTTTTCATCGGATGTTCAGTTGCTTATGTTAGCATCCAGCAGATGGTGGTGAAGTCTAGTTCAATCACCCGTTTGTCGTAGACGAGCCTGTCGGTTCCACGTAAGGGGACATATGGGGATGATTGGTTTAATACCCATACGGGAGGGTTGTGAGATCGGACTAAAAGACGCGTTTTGTGTAGATCAGTCCACATTCTTTGGTGATGGCTCTGGTGACCGGATCGTCTTTCTGGATGCGGTGAGTGTAGTGGACGGGAAGGATGACTTCTTCATCATTGTCCCAAGCCCTGCCGGTGTAACAGGAAATACTGTCCCCCGTAAATTCGGTCCGGCCGGACTGAATTTCCTAGGAAATTCGGTCTCCCCAATTCTACAGTGGCTCATTACGGCTATCGATATTTTGTATTGAGCTTTTTCGAGTATTGTTTTAACTTTGACTATAGTTTTCGAAAAACTATGCAGACAGCTAGAATGGTATAACTGAACACTTTCGTGCAAGGGAGTAGGAATAATAAAATGAAAAAAAGCCAGAGAAAAAAGGGAAAAAGTGACCTAGAAGTATGGGGGAGGGCAAGGGAATATAAGTTCATGTAAAGATAGGTCTTTTGTAGTTGATATACGGCTAGGAGCAAAGATTGTTCCAGGCTGTGGTACTTTAATGGAAAAAAGGAATATTGAAAGTGTTAGTCATGGGTGAATACCTTTGGAGGTTGATATTATGTTTCTTCTAAGTACAAGTATGGGTGGGAGGTATTAAGAAATAACTTGAATTTTAAAGATATTGTGGATAATCTTATAAACTAAAGGTAATTAGAATTTGCCATACAATTCTGTATTGCTTGAAGGTTGAGTGAAGTTTGTAGGTCGATGATACTTTGTCCCAAATCACAATAGTTGCAGCTGAAACGAATGACTCTCTTTTGGATGTGTTATATTAAAAAGTGTATAAAGTTCCCAGAAAGTAAGGGCGAACAAGAGAGGTGTAAGCAGGGCGGATCTGGCAAAAAAAAAAAGAGGAGGGGGGAGGGGGTATGGCGTGATACTTTTTATTTTATAGAAAATGCACTGGTAACTTAAAGGCCAGTTGTCGTCTCTAACGTACGAGGTAAATGAAATTCAAATCATGTGTTTTGATTGGTTGAAACACAATGGTACAGTGTTCACTTACATTGATATTGTTTTAAAATAAATTGTACGCCGCCACATTTTAATCACGATGGCCTTTAAGTTTTCATCAAAGGTTGCAGGTAATCGGGAATTAGTTTCGGAAAATTTCCGGCAATATTGGGAAAAAAAAATTTATTTGGGGAAAAATTTCTTCAAGTTTAGGGAAAATTCCTCCTTTTAAGGAGTACTAATCTCAATTTTTGGAAAAGTTTCTTCAATTTTTGGTAGTTTTACATGTTTACCAAAAGATATAATGATTTTACGTTTCTTTGATTAATGGGAAATTTTCTTCAATTTAGAGAAATTGCCTTCATTTGTTGGTAATTTTCTTTGACTTTTGAGAAATTTCTTGAATTTTTGGGATATTTCTTGAATTTTTGGGAAATTTCTGGATATTTTTCTAAAAGTTTTTTTTTCAATTTTACTAAAAAGTTATGATGATTTTTACCTAATCCATGTAATCGGAGAACTTTAATTGTTAGGAAAGTTTCTTTATTTTCGGAAGTTACCTTCAATTTTGGCCAATTTTCTATAATTTCGGGAAAATTTATTCCATTTTGTGGGAAATTTCTGAATAATTGTTTACATTTTTGGGAAAGTTTTTTCATTTTGGGAAGTTTTTCCTTTAATTTTACCAAAATTTCCAATGATTCTTCAATTTGACAAAAATTTCCTTCAATTTTACCATTGTTTTCAATGTCATGTTAATTTTGTATTTATAATAATTAAATAATTTCCCAATTTTGCCTCCAACTGGGAAGATAGCATGCAACCTTGAAGGTGAACTCCTCCAGGGGCAGTTTGCTCCCGCTTCATACGTCTCTGTCCCATGTCCATACTCTACTTATATTCCAGTGTTGATAACAAAACACGTTATCAAACATCATATGGTTTGGCTTGGTTTGCCCTTGCCCCATCCCTCCCCCTCCTGAAATAAATTTTTACCTGGCTCCGCCCCTGAGTGTACATAGTCAATTTTAAAGAAGAGTGGGTTCAGTGAAGAATCATACGAACCATGTTGCGAGTTTTTGTGCATTTTACTGTTTTATGACAATATTAATAATGTGAAAGTTCCAACTTAGATATGGGTTATGCCATAGATGTAGGTACTTTAATGATGTGGTACGGTTAAAGTGGGGTTTCCTTCGAGATATTTATGACAAATATATTTTGCGGGTTATACTGATAAGTGCACATATACTAAAGGTAAATGCCATTTATCAGTTGTTGGATCAATTGAAAAAATGTAAGATGTCGTTTTGAACAGTGGCGGCGCCAGGATTTTGGTCATAGGGGAAAGAGAGGGGCAATTTTGTTTCAGAGGGCAAAAGCCTATAAATTGGACAAAATATGTCCCTTTACAAATTTGTTTCGGGTAAGTGGGGGGAAGCGATCTCGTCGGGCAAATGCCTCCATGCCTCCCGGTAGCTCCGCCACTGGTTTTGAAGAGGGAAGCAGTCAAGGAGGATACAATCATCAAGATATAGACGAATGGTGTTGGTAATATTGTGGGAAATGTCACTGATGAAACAGAGGAAAAGTAGGTAGAAATTTCGAGTTTATTTAATTTTTTTCGAAGAAATAAACTTTTCCAGTAAACATGGCAAACGACAACCTGTGGCGGCACCAGAAATTTCCTGCAAGGAAAGGGGCAGCTCTGCCATTTACTTACTATAGGGGGAAAATTATCTCACATCAAATACATTATGCAAATTTTGAAGCAGATATTTTGTAGGGGAAAGGGGCAAATGAGAACGTTACTTTCATGGGGCACCGGTCCCATACCACATCCTCCAACACATACAACCTTGGTTTGTTCACATGACATGAATATGTTTACTGAAAAAGAGGCAAAAGACGCAATTCATCCTTCTTTAGACCTTCCCCTCTTTTGCCTCTATGAAATTTCTCCTTTCTCCGTCCTCTGTTGTTCTTTCCTTAGTGCCACCGCCACCAAACAAATTCGATTACAAATTAAAAAACTAACGCGTCATGTTTTATATATATATTTATATATATAGTCTATGCCTAACAGCAAGTTCTGTATGAAATGAAGGTAAACAACAAAACAAGATTTAAGTATCGATAGCAATTCGTCCATTGAAAGATCAGCCTTCTCGTCATGCCCAAATCGTTTTACATGACGCTACCCTGCAATGGGTCCATGGACGTGTATCCCAATAACACAGTGACCGAATTAGACTTCCGAGACCCCTGCATCTTGACGGGAAATGGGAAGTCGATATGATGGAATGATTGTCCCCGTACTCCTGGTTACAGATCTGTGGAGAGACCAGCAAGGTGTTCTAGAAGATTGCCGGACGTACTAAATGGCAACACATCCCACTTGAAGCCTCAAAGAAATCAACAACATATCGATCAGAGAAAAAGATATTTACCCGAAAGATGAAGAAGCGTTATTGTGTTCAACGACAGCATTCATAATGCACAATCGTTGATGAGAGCAAGACCGGAATACATGTTAAAGTTGGAAAGCAAAATCACCTTGGATGAATCAGAACATACACCAGCTGTACGCTTACACATATATTATCACTCCGCATCCCATAGGTGACCGGAAGTACCGTTACTGAAGAGTCAGCGTGACGAATCTGCCAGAGTTCGGTTCCCCTGTGGACGTTACACCACCGCTCGTTCCCTACTACCCCGCCAACTGCAATCCTATCGAATCGATACAAATAACCATCTGTGACGGCACAGAACAAAATACCCTTTTCAAGTCGGGACGAACCATCGTAACATTATATTTTTGTCAACGACGCTCAGCGTTTTTGTAAGTATATAATATTGACACAAACATCGTTGTCATCATTACCATGCTGATCATCGAATACACCATATCATAGCCGACGGACGTTTACCCGTGTTTATCAGACCCGTTACGGTTACGGTCTTGAAGGAATGCTTTCAGGATTGTTCCGAACAGCGATACCATTGGTAAAACGTGGTGCTTCAAGCTTAACAAAAGAAGTCAGAAAACAAGCATTGAGCAGTGGGACAGGAATCCTGGAAGACGTGATGGCCGGAGACAACATCAAGCGGGCAACCACCCGACTAGCTAAAGACGCAGGTAAACGTATTAAACGTCAAACCATGAACAGAGCCAAGGAGGCTCTGACGAAATAACTTAGCAGTGGGAATAAACGAAAAAAGCCGATCGCTACCGTCAAGAACGCAAATCAAGTCGAAAAGTATCCAAGCCTTTACAGAGAAAAATAAAGAAATCACATCTAAGCAACGCCCATTTGAACAGCTGTTTACGTCAAAATCCATCGTTTTATGCACGCCCAGATAATATTTTGACTTAGTCTGATCACACATATGTGTAACATAATAACGTATACATGTTCTCATTCTTTGTTTAG
>JAIGNY010003794.1:332500-360000 GCA_020152595.1 Chiridota heheva
TCAGAGTATCCATCGCCTTCTGGACCAGCTAACCAGGTTCCCTGTCCTCTAATGAGCCCACTCATGCCCCCACCCCCTCGCATAAAAATGACGGGAATTTATATCAAGGACAAGTACAGTCATGGAACCAGTTTATGTCCCCAACAAAAAATGAACCTTATATATCAAGCAATCACAAACAATGTAGTTAATTTGTCAAGCCCCCTCCCTCCCCCTTCCCGAGCCCCGTTCTTCATGGGACCCCATTATAACATAAATTTAAATATAAGGTTTATTGAGGAACAAATATGTTCTTATACTTGATTGCCACCTTTTATCGATTATTTGAATATGCAATCTTTGATTTTTTTATATATTTGTTTTATCTTCATTCAAAAGTTTTGTTTTATTCTAAAGCCATCAAAACATAAAATCTTTAGAGCTTCGGGCCCAAAACCTGAACACACTTACTGATTTAGTCCCCGAAAGCCACAAAAAAAGGCTTCTTCCTGGTCCCAGTAACGCCATTATCTATAGTTCGTGCTGATAATATTAGTATATGATCTATTATCTTTTTGAAAGCTGACCTATATGTCATATACAAGGGGCTTAAAGTTCACAAACAGATAAGCTAATTCACGGGGATGGGGTGACTAACTAAGGTAGCTTTGCGCCCCCACGCTCCGGCTGACCCTATGGGTCTGTAGGGACCGTTTAACAAAATATAGTGTGGGGCTGTTATACCATATAAAATATAATTTCAATAAATTAGAAATGCTACACAATCTCATCCACTATGCCGGGTTATGTACTTTTCTGCATATGACATGATATGAAAGCAGCAAATTGGTAAATTGTTGCAAATTGCAGTTTTCTCAATAAATATGATTTAGACTGCATTACCTTAATTGTCTCAGCCTATTTGCATATTTCATAACATAATATATCCTTTTTTAACAAACCATTAGTGGGAGGGGAGGGAGGGGGGGGGGGGGATTATTAAACATTTCAATTGATTTTGAGTCCATGTAATGTTCGGACTACTTGCAGAAATAGGCATATACTTTACACAAGTGGTACTAATAAGCGCCCGGCTCGTACACGCCCAGTAGATTTGACGGCCATCAATCATGAATGCATTGATAAATCTAGTGTGTATTAAGGTGAGCAACGCCTCTGAAACGTCATACTCCTCAACTTTGTGGTACTCTTACCAGGGAAAGCTAGAGCAGTTGCTCCTATACAACTTCCCAAGTTACTACGCTCCTGGCTTCAGAGTTGTTGTGATTAAAGATGCCTTCCAATTTTTATTGATGCCCCTCGGACTAAGCCGATCAACTTGTTTTTATTTCCTACAAATTTCAATAAATATGACCTCTTTTGATAACCTTTCTGCTAAACTTAATTTTGAAAATCAACAAAAAAGAAAGAATTTGAAAAGAAAACCAATACAAAAAATGTTTTTGAAAGTTCGAGGTCCCCGCAGAACTGGTTGCTAAGGCATTACCTGGCTACATTAGCTGATACTGTTTCACAACTAGCCTCTTGAATTTTAAGGATTTCAGAGATTATGTCTCAGAACCCCACTTTTGAGAAAGAAAAAAATCGCCATTCTTGTGAGTTAATTTTATTCGGAAATGTTGCGAAGCCCATGAAATTACATCTACATCCCAACAAAACACATATTAAGTTCATGTTCCAAATTTCTATCCTTGTATGTTAAGGATTTCAGAGATAATATCCCAGAACCCCAACTCCTGAGAAAGAAAAAATCGCCACTGTTGTGTGAGATAAATTTATTCGAAAATGTTGCGAGGCCCATGCAATTACATCTACATCCCAGCAAAAGACATAAATCCATGTTCAAGGTTTTTCTCCTTGTACAGTCATATATCGTTTTCAACAGTTATCCATGCGACCGTTTTCACAATAAGAGCCCATATCAGATACATTGCATTTATCGTGAACACTGCCTATAAACTTCTTTTTGTATTCACTATGTTGTACAATGGAGTTAATTATTACAACAAATTCAACCCCAAAGCCATCTCCATACATGCTATAAACAACTGTATTACTACTCAGTTCTCACATCAAAACCACAAATGATTCACCACAGAGGTCAAGTCACATTTAGTTATCCATTCAGTTCGACAAGTGTCCATAGTATACCAACCAATTAACTCCAAATACGTTAAAGCAAAAATGGTGGCAGCAATCTATACCTCAAAATGTTCGCTGTGGTCACTGGTCACTAAAATTTAGGTTATGGGGACATGGCTAAACACGCCATCACTTTGCATAACGATTTACTTAGAGGGATTTTAGAGCAACTATGGCTACGGGGACATGTATATGTCCCCATAGCCTAATGAGTCCTCATAACAAGGGGATATGTCACTAAATGTCACCATAGCCATAGTCCTAGAAAGTATATATATATATATATATATATATATATATATATATATATATATATATATATATATATATATATATATATATATATATATATATATATATATATATATATATATATATATATATATATATATATATATATATATATATATATATATATATATATATATATATATAATATATATATATTTATAGATATATATATATATATATATATATATATATATATATATATATATATATATATATATATATATATATATATATATATATATATTTATGTATATATATAGTATTTACTTTGATCAATTCATTAGTATTTCTTTGATCAATTCATTAGTTTCCTTGTCTGCTTTACATGGGACGATATGACAATAACCCAAACAAAACGATGTAAGAGTTAGATGTGGGTTTGTCAATTCTTTACATAATTATAACATCGGGTCTCACACAGTCCTAATTTCTTAAATAAAAAATAATTTATTTTTCGTATATATACTGAATTTTGTTAAGGAAAATGAGAGGTACCCCGCAATACGAGATCTTTTCCATTATTGTATAGACATAATATTTGGGCAATACTCATGCAGACAAAATGATAGAAATCTTGGATGTGATTGTGTTATCACTTCTTATTATTGTGACATCGAGTCTCATAAAGTTTAGAAAAAACTATGCAATTAAACAATTTCAAGATATAATTGGATATTTTCATTAACATTTTTTCATTGATAAATTTATTCATGTTAGGTATGATAAAGATATCATTCAATCAGACAATATAGTTATGGATTTCCAGAATTAACCTTTCTGGATTTAATGATTGACAGCTTGTTTTAAACAATCACCGCACAAATTTGTCTAGCAACACAATCTGCGTAACTAAGTGGAAACATCCTACGCGGTACTGGTACAGTACAGCTAGCCAGCGGCGCGCGCTCATGTAGTCAATGCAACTTACTGTACAAAACAAATTTCTGCATACACAGACTGAGTGGCGGCAAAATGGTGAGCAAACATTGCGCTTACGGGCACTTCGTGGGCTTTTTAAATATGATTGCTTTTACCCAGAGGGTCAGCAAACTGAATTTTGTTTATCCTACTTATTTGCTGCCATAACTGAATCAAAGCTTGCGGCAGGCCTCGTGAACATCTAAATGTCAACGCATTGGTAATGCACGATTGCGGATTTGAGGTTTGTTTGCCTCACATAATTACCGCGTTGCTATGGTGGGCGTGGCCTATTTCGAAACCTGGATTGGGTAATTAAAGTGTGAAATTTCCATCGACCTACAAACTTTACTCAACCTTCAAACCGTAACTAATTAACAATTTGCCTTACGATTCTGTAGATTTTAATACTTTATCCCAAGTCATAATTGCTGAAATGACTCTCTTTTGGACGTTTTCTATTAGACAATGTCTAAGGTTCCCAGAAAGTGGATTAATTTACTCAAGTAGACAGTAAAGGGCGAACATGGAAGGTGCAAGTAGTCGACTTTGAAGAAGAATGGGCTCAGTGAAGGTTCCTACAAACCATGTTGAGAGATTGTGTTCCTTAATTGACCATTTTAGCAATGTGAGAGCAGGAGCGTAACTTTAAGGGGTGTTACACCTGTTTAGCCAGACAAAAAAATGGTCCAGTATTTAAAAGTACTGTAGGATAATGTTTATGGTTATACCTTTATAATTACTTTTGCAAACGAAAATGCTATCCATTGAGTTGCTGATATCATCACCCAGTGGGGGAAATAGCTAACAAGGTCACTATAGCTCTGTAACTTTTGGCACAAAAGTGTACAAATTAGTACATAATTACCACCTAAAATTACATATTTGACTTCTGACCCTTGACACTAATCACTGAAACAACTTCTAAATTTTTTCACATTTATCGTATCCTATTGCATGACACCATTCATGCTCACGTCACACTTACCATTTCATAAGTATAGGGGAAAATGGTCAGAAGTGCTCAATAGCTCTGTGACCTTTGATCTTTGACCTTTTGACCCAAAGTCTACGGGACACAAATTCATGTACCAACATAGGGTACAACATAGTGTTGGTATGCTACAACATTTAGAGTTAGTATAGGTCTTGTACTTTTTTAGTTTAAAATGGCGCAAACTTTGGAATAAAAAGCACTTATTTGACCCTCGAGCCATGACTTTTTTCTTTACTTCCAAATATATATATATATACTTTTAAATGTTAACCCTACCCACCTACGTAATTTGTAAAAGTGACCAAGCAATTCCTTGAAAGCAAACAACCATCACCAAAATCATGTTTCATTTTTTTTTTTTTTCCAGGTAATTGTTTCCATTTTCAGACAATTTTCTTAGAATTTCGGAACATTTCACTTCAATTTCCGGGCAGTTTTTTTATTTTGGGAAATTTCCCTTAAATATCGGGAAATCTAACTGAGTCGGGCATGACCCCGACTGATTTAAGAAAATACATTTTTAAAACACACTTTATTTTTATACTTTTCTGCCTGACTATTTAAGATTGGTGCCCAAGTATCATATTGTCATCATCATGCCGAGTCGGGAGGGCATGACCCAGATATCTAGCCGAGTCGGTCATGATTCTGTCCGACTTGCAATTTTTGTGCTAATTCTCGGAAATTCTCCTCAATATTAGGGAGCTTTCCTTAATTTCCGGGCAATTTTCGGAAAACTTTTTCATTTTCGTGAATTTTTTTTTATGATTTTGCTCGAATTATTATTGATTTTTTATGGAATAAAGATATAAACATGCTGCATTCAATTATTTTTTCCATTTGGAAAAATCAGTCTTATACTTGATTAATTCAATCGTTTCGACACCAGTACATTCCATTGTTAAATGATTTTGTCAATGAAAGATTCCATTCTCCTTATTCTTTTCATAACCAGTTACTTCCAGCTCTGAACCCCTATTTATCGACGGGATTAATTAGAATAAACTTGATTCAGACGGGTGGGGCAGAGGAAGGAGACAATCAACCAAGTGGTAAAGATTCAGGATTTTAAACTATTAAAGGAAGCACTGTACTATAAAACTGTTTCCATGTTCAATATTTTTCACGTGCGTGTCATTATTCTGTAAATCATACGCTCACAAGCTTAATTTGGGCTATTTTAGGATAAAACTTCAGAAAACTAAAAAGAAAACTGTTTTAGTATTGTTTAGTATAGTGTTTTGTAGGTGATTGATTGATATATATATATATATATATATATATAAATATATATATATATTATTCAGAGAAAATACAATATGTCTTTATTAAAAACCGGTCTGTTTCTGCTTTAAGACTAATCATTAAGTGGTGCAACTAAGCAAACAAATGGGATGAATTGAAAGTCGGAAAGGTTACGACAAAATGGACAGCAAAGTCTTTTTGTTGGTAACCATCGAAGATTTGTGATTGCGAAAGCGCACTTTAAATTGTGTATATATAATATATGTATTTATATATCAACAGTCTGGTCTGGGCAAAGCAAAATACCTCCCGGGAAATCTATCTAGGGTTTTGTTTCTTTAATAGCAGGCTGGTAAAACCTTGTTTAATTTAGTATAACACAATATTTGCAATAAACAATTAATATTTTGAAAATATATTTGAATTATTTGTAAGTACCAATTACTATTTTGCTTTTATATAAAAAATTAAAAAAAAAAAAAATGGCTATTTAATGATATTTATATTTCAAGATATCCGTTTGCGCTAAAATTAGCTGACATAATTGCAATTTTCTTTCAATATCTAAAATTTGGAAAGGTAGTTTTGACAAAAGGTCTGGATAATTTGTGAGAATAATTATTATCATTATTGAAACATTTGTAATTTTGTATTTAAAACCATCCACCACAACAATCTGTGTTTGATTTGTAATACATAATGGTAAATAATCCTTAGTGGGGTCTTAAAATGATAAACAGTCGTAACAGTCTAGCCTCAGGAGAGAATTTTGATGCAAATCACACAAATTATTTTTTAGAGTATGAGGCCTTGTTGTGGGAAAAGATTTTATTCAAATATCTGAGCACAGAATGCTAAAGAACTCCAGCACAGCCTGGTGAGCGAAGGTTGCGATGGTGAAATTGAAGAAAATATCTTTAGTTTAAAATTACAGCAATACGTTTTTATACATTTGAGTTTGTATTATATATTTTTGTCAAAAGTGATCTCCCGATCGGGAACGGGAACAGACTGATGGATGTAGATGCCTATGCTACCCTAGGCATTTCAGAGAGCATTATTTATTAAAGAGTCCAAGTCACTGTTACTTAAAAAAGGGCAAAAGAAAGCTTGTCACTAATGTATGTACATGAAAAACGGTAAGTACCAAACTTCCCAGTAACCGGAATATTTAGGTTTAAAAAACACTATGATAGACATATTGCTTTCTTGTAAGACAGGAAGCTAGTAAACCATGAACTATTGACACCTAAGATTCGTCGTAGTTAATACAAAATTGTAAATATCATGGGTATTCCTATCACGCGTCGAAAAATTTAAGTTAAACAAAATCTAAATATCTACCGGTGAGACGTTCTCATAACCAAGCCGTTGCTATCAAAAAACTGGCAATGTACTGTGCATGGTATTGCCGAATTCAGCTTGCTTTCCAATTCACCGGCCAAATCAAATAAGCTCCATCGTAAACCGGAAGGCGAAGTCTAACAATGTTTTCAAAAAATATTGATACATTTTTTTAAAGGTTTTTTTCTCATTTGAACATATGACATGCGCCACTGACTTTTGTTTGGTTTGAAATATAATTGCACCACATTTATAATGTGAACAACTTGTTGAATGCACAGCTGAAAATGTTTTTCGGAGAATTTGTTTTCATCCTGGAAAAAAGAAGTTTGATTGAATTTAAGTATTAAATGTTATATCGTCTAAAATGTCAATCTTAATTTAGTTTTGTTCCAAATTGTTCTTCCTGTTTAACTGTACACAAGTTTGGTTGATTTATAATGACATGGGACAAATCGTTTTCCAACCCATTTTCTTAACATTAAAATGTATTTGAGGAATAAAAGGTATTACAAACAGCAAATCTGCATCAATTATTCATGATAAATTGTTGGAAAGTTTCAAGCAGTAACAAGAATAAGCATTAATATTAATTACAAAAAAATACATAACAGGTATAAAAATGGTTGTGAAGAAGAAATTAATCTTTGGGTTGTCGTGATGAACAATCTGCAGCTTCCCAAATAGCATGGTAATATCTGTTAGGACAAATAAGATGATTATTCATTTTCTGCATGTTGAAGTTTTCCCAATTTGTGCAATCAGTTAGTCCGATCTCACCCCGAGTATGATACACAGGGATTGTAATTAATGTTATGAGAAAGATACTTATTTTGGAGCAAGTACTTATTCCTGGCGTAAGGAATCTCTTTGTGGATAATAAAGGTTGGGAACTCTTTGTCGTAACTACGATGGAGTTTAAATTAGTACATGATGATATGGTTAAAGTTTCCAACTTTGGTAATAAAGATTTGACTCTTATAATTTCCTGTACGTTACAGCTAATTCTCATATGCAACATGGCAACAGCTTGTTGCTGGTAATGAGTGTAATAGTTTGCCTAGGTTGGTGTTTAAATCCGTTTCTGTTAGAAGGCATTATGGAGTATTTATTTAGTACTTTCCCTGAAGTCTTTGACTTTTCTTTATAGTAATTATGTGAACTGGGCTTTTACTTTGTCATCTGGTTATGTCATATCATGTTTTATTATGTCATATAATATAATGTCATGTTATATAATGTAATGTTATTTCCTGCCACTACGATACGCCACCTTTCTTCTCGACTTACGACGCAATGACACATTATGTTATGTAATCACTAGAAGAAAAAAAACTGTGTTTGTCAGTATTTCGAGGACCTTTTTGACGGTGATGGTATCTCCTCAGTGCTGTGTAAAAATTACATATGGACGTAAATAAGTGACAAATTTCACTTTTTTCCTGATACATGATGATGTAATATATGAGTAATCATAACCTCCTCTTCCGAAAATGGTGGCTACTTATAATGGAAAAGTGAATGAGATTACAAAGACATACTTTTATTTTTGAGTTTGTGATAAAATTTAAAAAATGATGGCATGAATAGAATTACATGGATGGGATGAAATGTGAATTCGAGTGATAGTATGAAGAATTCTAGAAGCAATAGAGGTTGGTGAGTGTAGAATCTATGAGATTTGACATGACAGGTGAATCGAAAATGATAGTGCCTAACAGCGGTGGGTTGTGGCTTGTGTATTAAGATCAGTAAGATAAATAGGGGGGATTATTTGGATTAAGACCAGTTGGTGAAGTATAAGAAGAAAACGTGAATTACAGGAGGAAATAATGCTTTGGATAGAAGATGACTGGACAGTAGGATTGCAAAACAGGTGTCTTGGTGATAGATTGAAGATAAAATGAAAAGTATTGCTTTTAGATCAAGATTAAAATGTGATTGGATGGATACATTTTGCTAATATGTGTGTAATAAACACGCCTATTTTATTGTGTGACAAGGGAGTTCATATCAATATGTGATGTATTGTTTGCTATCATTGGACTGCTTTATCAAATTGTATATTCGTTTGACTTTTAAAACCAGTTTTGGCTCTTTATCTTCCGATTTTACCAAATTTAAAGCGTATTCGTCAGGTAAACCTTTCGAAGATATCGCAACCCTGATGATGGATCAATAATGATTCGTAACTGTAGCTTACGAACCTTTGCAACCTTTGAGAAGTATGGTCATAGATAATCTACTTCTGATCAATACTGATGTTTTGGTAGATTAAGATTTTACATAAATTGGATTTCCAGAAAAGTTTGGTGCCTTTCAGTTTTGTTTTGATTTATGAATTGGATCGCAAAAAATGAGTACTATTTTGAGAAACGTACGAAAATTGGAAGTTGGAAATTGCTCTTTCCAGAAAAGTTACGTGTTTTCCAGTTTTGTTTTGATCTATAAATTTGCTGATGGTTATACGTTCTACTCTTCTAAAGAGACAAATGCACAATATTTTACCAGTGTTGACTAGGCTTTAGGAAACATTTTCAAAAATTAGGAAAACGAGAAATACCATTATTTAACTGAGAAAAATGATAGTTATACCAAAAATATAATGAAATTGGAAATTTGTCCTTGGTAAATAACAAATTTATCACTTATCTTGAATAAAATGAAGAAGTACCAATAAAATTTTCATAAATCGAAACAAAAGCAAAATTGACTCTAAAACAAACTCGTTGTTTTCACTGTTCACATTTTATTCTTTGAAAATATTCACATTTTTACATGAGTAAAATATCATTTAAAAAAAATATCTTGGATATATCTCAAACTTCAATTTTAACATAGATAATTCCGAAACTTAAGATCAAGTGAATTATTTACCTAACCAAATTTCAAAAAGTGCGCCTTGTTAATCAAATTTACATTTTCCAATGTACAAAAATCTTCTTATGTAAAATATTGTATGTTTCTTCCGTAAAACATAATTTAAACAGTACAATAACGTCATTCCGCACGTTTCAATATTATAACTGGTTTAATTTCTATTTTTGGACATGATGGGAACTTTGTTGTTTTTTCTTATGATAAACTTCAAATTATATTTTAGGAGCTCTCTTCATTCTGGGATGTACCAGTACATCCGTCCATCTTGTCCATAACTTGGAAATTGTTATTATTTATCTCCTCGGTGTCTTACAGCTAGATCCCAAAGCTATTGGTTGATAACTCATTTCCTCTTCTCTCAGGCAAAGGGATGTACCGGTACATCCCGTCTTGTTGTCAAATATGCTTTGTCATATTTCGATTTAAAATGCATGTATCAATTTATCTCATGTAAAGGGATGTACCAGTACATCCCGTCTGGAGCAGATTGCTTTGTAAATTTAGATGGTTTCAAGTGAAATATTTCGATTTGAAGGGATGTACCGGTACATCCCGTCTGACGAGCGGATATACGTTATCAATTTGGATGTTTTCAAGTGAAATAATTCGACTGTGAAGGGATGTACCAGTACATCCCGTCTGCAGCAGATTGCTTTGTGAATTTAGATGGTTTCAAGTGAAATATTTCGATTTGAAGGGATGTACCGGTACATCCCGTCTGACGAGCAGATATACGTCATCAATTTGAATGTTTTCAAGTGAAATATTTCGATTTGAAGGGATGTACCGGTACATCCCGTCTGATGAGCAGCTATGCTGTATCAATTTGAATGTTTTCAAGTGAAATATTCCGATTTGAATGGATGTACCGGTACATCCCGTCTGGTGAGTAGCTATGCTGTATCAATTTGAATGTTTTCAAGTGAAATATTTCGATTTGAAGGGATGTACCGGTACATCCCGTCTGATGAGCAGCTATGCTGTATCAATTTGAATGTTTTCAAGTGAAATATTCCGATTTGAAGGATGTACCGGTACATCCCGTCTGGTGGCAGCTATGCTGTATCAATTTGAATGTTTTCAAGTGAAATATTTCGATTTGAAGGGATGTACCGGTACATCCCGTCTGGTGAGCAGCTATGCTGTATCAATTTGAATGTTTTCAAGTGAAATATTTCGATTTGAAGGGATGTACCGGTACATCCCGTCTGGTGAGCAGCTATGCTGTATCAATTTGAATGTTTTCAAGTGAAATATTTTGATATTCAATGGATGTATCAATACATCCCATGTGAAGGGCTGTACCGGTACACCCCGTCTGATGAGCAGATTAATTGATCAATTTGGATGTTTTCAAGTGAAATATTTCGATTTAAAATTGATGTATTAATACATCCCATGTGAAGGGATGTACCAGAACATCCCGTCTTGTGAGCAGAAATGAATTATAAATTTGGATGGTTTAATGTGAAATATTTCGATTTGCAATGGTTGTATCGATACATCCCATGTGAAGGGCTGTACCAGTACACCCCGTCTGATGGCAGATAAGCTTAGTGACTTTGGATGGTATAAAGGGAAATATTTCGATATACAATGGACTGATGGATGTATCAATACATCCCACGTGAAAGGATGTACTGGTACATCCCGTCTGGTGGTGAGCAGAATGCTTGATCAATTTGAATGGTTTGAAGTAAAATCTTTCGATTTAAAATTGATGTATTAATACATCCCATGTGAAGGGCTGTACCGGTACATCCCGTCTGGTGAGCAGATATGAATTATAAATTTGGATGTGTTTCAAGTGAGATAATTCGATTTGCAATGGATGTATCGATACATCCCATGTGAAGGGCTGTACCGGTACATCCCGTCTGATGAGCAGAATGCTTTATCAATTTGGATGATTTTAAGTGAAATATTTCGATTTAATATTGATGTATTAATACATCCCATGTGAAGGGATGTACCAGTACACCCTGTATGGTGGCAGATATGCTTTGTGACTTCGGTTGGTTTAAAGTGAAATATTTCGATTTGCAATGGATGTATCGATACATCCCAGGTGAAGGGATGTACCGGTACATCCCGTCTGGTCAGCAGATATTCTTTATCAATTTAGATGGTTTTAAGTGAAAATATTTCGATTTACAATGGATGTAGCATTACACCCCGTGTGAAGGGATGTACCAGTACATCCCGTCTGGTCAGCAGATATGCTTTATCAATTTGGATAGTTTAAAGTGAAATATTTCGATTTAAAATGGATGTATCAATACATCCCATGTGAGGGGCTGTACCGGTACATCCCGTCTGGTGAGCAGCTATGCTATATCAATTTGGATGGTTCAAGTGAAATATTTTGATTTGCAATGGATGTATCGATACATCCCATGTGAAGGGATGTACCGGTACATCCCGTATGGTCAGCAGATATTCTTTATCAATTTAGTAGAAGGTTTTAAGTGAAATATTTCGATTTACAATTAATGTAGCAATACATCCCGTGTGAAGGGATGTACCAGTACATCCGTCTGGTGAGCAGATATGCTTTATCAATTTGAATAGCTTAAAGTGAAATATTTCGATTTAAAATGGATGTATCGATACATCCCATGTGAAGGGCTGTACTGTGACCGGTACATCCCGTCTGGTGAGCAGCTATGCTTTATCAATTTGGATGGTTTCAAGTGAAATATTTCGATTTACAATGGATGTATCAATACATCCCATGTGAAGGGATGTACCAGTACATCCCGTCTGGTGAGCAGATATGCTTTATCAATTTGGATGGTTTTAAGTGAAATATTTCGATTTACAATGGATGTATCAATACATCTCTGTGAAAGCATGTACCAGTACATCCCGTTTGGTGAGCAAATATGAATTATAAATTTGGATGTGTTTTGGAGTGAAATATTTCGATTTACAATAGATGTATCGATACATCCCTTGTGGAGGGATGTACCGGTACATTTCGTCTGGTGAGCAGATATGCTTGATCAATTTGGATGGTTTTAAGTGAAATATTTCGATTTACAATGGATGTATCAATACATCCCAGGTGAGGGATGTACCAGTACATCCCGCCCGGTGATCAGATATGCTTTGTCAATTTGAATGGCCTAAGTGACATATTTCGATCCACGATGGTTGTATAAATACATCCCAGGTGAAAGGAGTACCAATACAAATCGTGTCAATTTGGATGGTTTAATATTGAATATTTCTGATTGTGCAAATTTCGCCTGATTTAGTGAAAACAAAACGCGATCACTTTTCAGCCTACAGCTCCTTTGAAATAAGCTGCACAAATCGTAATATGCATGTCATCATCACTAAATAGAATTGAGCAGATTTACGAACCATGAGTTTATGTGTACCACATATTACATGAAGTCTGATTTTTCATTCTAAAGATATGACTGACAGACACACACCGGCACACACACCGGCACACACTTAGAGTAACCAATGCATGCAAACATACCCAAAGTCGATTACATACATCATTATGTTTAAAGATTAAAGAAAAGTCATGAACATGAATCAAAATTAACTGTTGATATGATGTAATTTCGAAGAACCTTATCCTGGTTTATCTTTCTCAATACACAATCATTAGCTAATTTAGATAATTTCACAAAAATATCAGCACTTTAACATTTTTGTATTAACCCCCACTCACATAACTACCAAATTGTATTGATGCAACAGATATCGTTCCAGCTGGACAGCCCTGCAAGATGTCAATGGAATAAAGAATACCAATCACCGTGTATGCTTGAATCGACATTTTGTAATTAGAAGAATCTTTTTCAGAAAAAATTTCAAATCACCCACTTCATTTTCTAATACTTTTTCTGTTGGTTTTAAAATAATCATACTGAATAAGAAAGAAAACGGACTAGCAATTATAAAGTTACAAGCATTTCCTATTATTAAGATAATGTCCATCGTTAATATGTCTAATGCCAACTCCTGGTACAACAGTATCTCTCACAACTATAAGGCACATGAATGGACCATGTCATATGTGTACCACGTCTTACTGCTATTATATGAGCATGTACGTATAAGATATTTACAAACAAAAAACTTGTTGAATACGAAAGAAGTGAAATTAATGAAGAAATAACTTAACGTGATATTTTATATTTTGCCTTTAGTTCAATTGCAGTCTTCTTGCTAAAAATCTGTTTTTGGTATTAAGGAGAAATCCCACATCAGGGGTAATTTTTGTTCCCTTTAATGTCTGAATGTGTAACTCTAATCAGATTGTAGTATTTCTGCCACTGCCTATGTTCCAAGGCCTCCATATTGTCCTGACCAAGAAGTTGCACGCTCTCATCCAGTGAATGATGACTTTTTCTTAATCAACTTTGGTCATTCTTTCAATATCTGGATGGGCAGATTCATCATCCAAATTCACGGCGACCAACATCCCACCATCTGACCATGATGAAAAGTAACCTCCATGACCGTCCCAGCTCGTGTGCGTCTTCCTTGTTGGCCAATACGGACCTTGGGTATAAGAAAGAAACGAGGATTTAATATAACTTATTGTATGGAAATTTGACACGAAAACGAAGATTAAATTTTGACTTTTGGTAGAGTTCTATCAAGAATACCACGAAGACTATCTAAACATATCTAGGGATGTCAGAAGCACGGGGAAAGGGACCACTTCTTCCCCCTTGTCATGTAGTAAGTTTGGCGGGAAAGGGCAGGAGCTACCTTTTTAATTTGAGGGCGGACCGGGCAGGATAAGCCTTTTTGAAAGTTATATGGAATTATTCTACGTCATTCTTGTATCTTGAAAACAAATAGAAATTCACTCACTCATAAACCCTACATAGTACACAACAGTTGAAACATACATTTAGTACTTACTTGACACAACTAAAGCATGTTATTCACCAGGGGCCCGACGCCGAGGGCCGTGGTTGGAGCAGGGCATGACCCACAATACTGGCCGAGGGCCGTGGTTGGAGCAGGGCATGGCCCCCAATAATTTCCTGAGCAGTAATTTTCAATAGTGACCAAAGTTCGCCCGATGGGAAATTGCCAATATTATTCCTGGATCCCTAATCTCTAACCCATATGCGTGATTTGCCTACCGAAAGTGGGGAAATATCATTAATATACAAAATATTACCATACAAAAGTATACATTTAGAAAGAGTGGGGATGGGGTGCTCACCCTAAATCCTGCCTATACTCAAACCACGGTGTATGAACCGGATGCCTGAAGGGGTACCTGTCCCACACTTGTCCCACTCATCAAGGGCGCCTTTTTTAAGATAAAAAGGGCCCTTAGATTACTGTAAACTAATGTGCCCTCACTTGTCCCCCCCACCCCTTTGCTTCGAGTTCCTTCTGACACCTGTGACTCTATCCATCAGTCCAATGGGTATCCAAGAGTCATCCAGGACAATGTTTAAATCAAAGAAGTACCACGAACATACCACAACAATTATGGTGCTAAAATATTGAAGAACAGTAGGGAATCAGATGCGTAGCCAGCTTTAGATTTTTGTCAGGAGCCACAGTCCCATTTTGGGGCACTAGCCCAAAATTTGGGGCCCTAGCCTCAATTAAGATCAACCCGTGATGCATGTAAATCCCAATGTATCATGCAATTTTGAAGAAATATATATATTTTGTAAATATTTAGCAAGCACACAATGTCAGCATACATAAACGGGTTAAAGTGAAAGAAATTACGGCCAAACGATGGTAAATGATTCCATAAGTAGGGGTCCTCCCCTACCCCCATATCTCTACCCCATATCTCCCCTACCCCATATCTCCCCTACCCCCATATCACTGCATTACATGTGGGTGTTAGGAAGGCGTGACCAATGCGGAGCCGTGTAAAGACGTCCTACTTCCATGCTCCCTCCAACTTCCAATAAAGCTTATGGACGGGAGTATGTATTGATGCATTTTGTATTGATGTATTGACTTTAGGATTGATAATGAGAAATGAAAATTTGGAAATCAGAGTGAGGTAAAACGATGTAGTCATAAGGCTAAAGATTATTACGAGCTTTATTTGAAAAACAAAATTATTTTAACACAAAAGCTAGTTACAAGATAGAAGCATTGGAAAGGAAAGAAAACTATATTTTTAGTACAATACAGGCAGGGCCGGATTAACCAAGTGCGGTCTGACATTCCTGTGCATTGCATTTTATAACGTGTGGATTTTAGTATGTTCCTCCAGTGACGTGTGAGTATGGGGAAGGGACAGTTGCCCCCCCCCCCCCCCCCCCGCCAGATTCTTTTCACAAATTCGAAAAATTACCGGAAAATATTGTAAATATGCCTCATTTTGTCTGTTGGTGAAACTTGGTTTCCAAACATCCGATTAATCTTAAAAAACAAACAAAGAGTACGAAGTGGTTTGCCCATTTCTACAGTACATGCATCATATTGGCTAAAACTGTAATTTAAAACTGACTTAAAATACATCATAATTGTTTTGCAATACATGCTTTCTAGATTTCAAAGCAATTTTATAATGGATCCGTTCCAAATACAACACATGCATACATAATGAAATGAAGTTACAAAAAATACATGTAACACAACTAATTTATTTGCTTCCAATTGAAAAACAAAATATCACAATAATTAAAGGGTGTCAAATTAACGACAACAATCATATTTTAAAATTGAATTTCTAATTGTGGAAGCAGAACTAAGAGGAACTTCAATAAACATTTTAAAATAGACAAAGCAACATTTGAAGAAAAAATTACAAACTAGGCCTACGTATAATATAAACAACATAAAGTGATATCAATTAAATATAAAAAAATCATCCCAAGATATATTATGTATAGGCCTATTATGATATGTTTTAGCAGAAACTGATTCCTTTTACAAGATTCATTCAGAAAATGTTTTAACTTACCATTTTCGCCTGTTTTGTTTATGCACTGTGTACACATCCAATTAATTGCTACTTCAAGTGCCACTGTCAGCGTAATGCATAGCTCACTGCATACGGTAATCAAAACAAACATTCTTGCAAGTATTGCCTTTTCACTTTACTAAACGACCTTATCTGCCTCTGTTGCAATTTCTAGATCATTTGATTAATAAAAGCCGCTTATATTCCTCCGTTTCAAAACTTTCAGTTACAAATTTAACCATCCATTTTCGCGTTTATTCTTATCTTACGAGACATCAACAGGCGGTAACAGTTACGTAATGCACACTGCAGAGTGCTTTGGACAAGAACATTCTGCCGTTGACATTTCCGCGGCAAATTTGTCATCAGAATCATTGCTGATGGAGAGGAAGGGCTAAGTTCCTCCCTCCATGGTTCCTGGTATTGTCCTGAGAAAATGACACAAAAAGTACTGTATGTGTCTATTGTTTGTGACAACAGCTAAAGTAACTGATCCTTGGTTGTGATAATACATCATGCATGCTAATGCCCTGAATGTGCAGGGATCTGTTACTTCAGATGAAGTAACAAGATCCCTGACCCTGGAGTGTGTATGTTGATACTAAATAAGAAATGTCTTCCATACGTTATTTTGTAGTGATTGTAAAATGTAAAGTAGCGTATTTGCATTGAATTTCTACTGAAAATCCTTGGTATTTGTAATAATGACAAAGCGGTTTACTTGGCCTATCAAGCTTGCAGTGACAGATTTATGCGGTGGCGTGTCTAAGAAGAGGGGTGGGGTGGCTATTGGGAGTTTAGCCCCTAAAAATGTTGTAGGCTCTCCATTTTTTTTTTGTGTGCGCAAAAGCCATAAATATAATGAACTAAACAGCGGCAAAAGGAAGATATTTGGCATGGGAGTCGGGGGTGTGCGTGTGGGGGCAGATTTGATTTCTGTCCCAAAAATTTACACAAATGTACGAGTCTCTTATCACGGTAAAAATATTTGTCAAGAGGGAAGGGGGTCGTAAAATTAGGGCATTTCACCAAAATTTATGAACATTTCCCGAAAATGAAGAAAATTTCCCGAAAATGAACGAAAATTCTCGAAAATTGATTAATTTCCCAATAATATTAATAAAGATAATTTCACAAAAATTGAAAAGTTTTCCGGAAGAAAAGATGACGTAGGGTATTTTACTCTAAATCAATTCGTTAGACCTTCATTATTCAAAATGGTACTTAACCCTGGCCCCGTTCTTATGCCACTGCTGAAATATCCAATGAACCAGTAATGGCTTTTTTAATCATATCGACTGAATTATTGTTAACTTTTAACCAAAACTTTTACAGTTTGCTCCAAAAATCCTCAATTTTGGACCAAGCATTTTTATTTTGGCTCCAAATCTTATATTTTGGTAAAAGTTCTTCTCTTCAGTTTTGGACCAAAACTTTCACGTTTGGACAAAATTCTACAACTTAGCCTGCCAAAAACTTCAGATAGGAGGTGAAAGTGTGGGCCATGCCCTACCTCCCCAACCTCCCAACACACACATACACACACAATCATTTTCAAAGAGGCCTTTACCTTTTCGCCCGATGGGCAATTGCCAATGTTTTCCTTGGCAATTGGTGGGGGGAGGAGGGGGGAGGGAGGCTGTTACCTCTCAGGGGAGCAAGAACTCTTCCATATGAAAATTGCCCTGGGTAAAGGATTAGTTCAGTGGTCAAGCAAGTCCATCTTATATTAGAGAGGACGTTAAAAGAAACAAAATAGTGAAGAACTTACATTCACAAATTATTCAATTAAGGAGATATTCAAGTTTAAAGTTTGGTATCCTTTGTGTAGAAATGACTGAAATCAGAACTCCTGATCAGACTTGTAATGTCATAGCAGGGAAGTGCACTTCCTGGTCATAACCTCAGATTTCTCAAAGTCTTTATGTATTCTATCATAATTTGTCCTGTGATTTTGTGGCTTAAAACCATGGGCTATGTCAAAAAGTAGTAAAACTTAACCTAGGGCAGTAGGGAGGGTATTTATAATATACCACAAGGAGAGAGTTTGAGGAAAAATAATTTAAATAGTGACAAATTAAATTAACTTTTTTAAAAGACAAAGAATTTGAGGAATCTGAGGCTGTGACATCACAACTAGTCTGATTTCCGTCGTTTCTACAGAAATGATACCAAACTTTAAACTTCTTTAACTGAATAAGATTTTTGAATAATGCTTTCTTCACCATTTTGTTTCTTCTGAAGTCCTCTTTCGTCAGTTCGTATAAGATGTACGTGCTTGACCACTAAACTATTCTTTTAATTTACATCAAATCTTGCTGCTAAAGTTGGGAAATGTCCTTGAATTTTCGTGAATTCTTCTTAAATTTTCAGTAATTCTTCTTGAATTTTCTGAATTTCTTCTTGAATTTTCGAGAAATCTCCTTAACTTTTCAAGAATTCGCCATGAATTTTCAGCCAAAGTCTTTGAATTTTTGGGAAATCTTGAATTTTCAGAAAATTTTCAGAAAATTTCGGGAATTTTCTTAAATTTTTACGAAATTTCTTTCACTTTTCGGGAAATTTTCTCATTCTCGTGAAAACCTTAAATGAGTTCTTCAGGGAATTTTCTTCAATTTTAAGGAAATCTCTTTAATTTCCGGGAAACATGGGAAATGACTGTCAATTCTATAAATTTTTAGGAAATGTTGCTAAAATTTCCAACAATTTTACGCATTTCCCTTCAATTTTATGGTAATAATTTCACAATGTTTCTTCCAAGCTGGGAGAAAGAAAGCAACCGGAAAAAATAAATCATTTCGGAGGGAGTGGGGGGGGGGGGGGGGGGAGGCGGTATAAATACATTATCAGTAATCCTTCTCAAAAATTAAAACTAGTCACGCCCCTGGATGTCCGGATTGATATGCGCGGGCCGTAGCCAGTTTTACATTTTTTTTGGGAAAGGAGCGGTGCGATTTGAAGTGAAAAAATACAAGCAAAGAGCTTCCACACATACAAGCTATCCCCCTCCCCACAAAAAATGACAATTTAAGGAAAAAAGTTAGAAGTTTGGGAAAAACTTCGAAAATGTTCAGTTTTGAGTAAAAACTAATCTAGATATTTTGACAAAAATTCTAACATTTTGAAGAATAAACTTGGATATTTTGAAGAAAAAGTCAGATATTTTGATGTACAAATGTCAGCCTTCGTATATTTTGAGGAAACCCCTTGGCAATTCTAAAGAAAAAGTAAGATATTTTGAAGAATTTTTTTTTTTTTTTTTGGTAGGGGGTGGAATGTAACTTGTTTTTAGGAAAATTTAGTAAAGTAAGGTTTTTCAGTAACTGTATGGGTGATTTAAACAAAATTATAGGGCTATTACAAATTATGATGCACGTTTCAATTTTTGTTTAGTTGTTTTTGAGGAGGGGAGCACAAATATTTGTAGGAGGCATTGCCGAAAAATGCCACCCCTCACCCTCCCCGTGGCTACGGGCCTGGTTAGTTTACTTTGCAATACCACTATATAGTCCATGCAGTACCGGAGCAGGGGCTTGGGAAGGGGTGTACCCAGACTTCGACCTCACGAGAGGCTGAGAAAGCGTAAGATCAATTTTTCCGAAGAAAATGTGCACTTGCCCCAGGTTTCTCGACTTGTCTACATGTGTTTATAATCACAAAGTATAGAACAATTGCAACCCCACTCCTCCGTAAGTAGTATCATCGTCATGCATTTTGGCTTGAAGGAACATTATTCGAGTATCGCCACTGCTGAAATATTAAATGAACTATAATGGCATATCTTTCTTTAATCATATCGACTGAATTATTGTTAATTTTGAACCAAAACTTTTACAGTTTCTTCCAAAAATCCTCAATTTGGGACCAAATATTTTAATTTTTAGCCCAAAATGTTCAATTTGAGATAAAAATTCTCTGTTCAATAATGTAAGTTCAGTTTTGGACAAAACCATTTGCGTTTGGAACAAATTCTACAACATACTGCCAAAAACCTTCAGCTAGGAGGTGAAAGTCTTAAAATTATCTGACCATGACCTATCTGCCCTCCCCACCCCTCCCCTTCCTCTCTCCCTCCTCCTCTCCCACCCCTCCGCCTTCCCCTGCCCCACACACTCACATAATCATTTTCAAATACCTTTTCGTCCGATGAGCAATTGCTAATGTTTGCCTTGGGAAGGAGTATATGAGGGTTGCTTCTCATGGGAGCAAGAACTCGAACATTTTCCATATGAAAATTGCACTGGTTCACTATTTACATGAAATGTTGATTCCAATTGGGAAATCTCCTCAAATTTTTGGAAATTCTTGGATTTTCAGGAATTCTTCATAAATTTTCGGGAATTCTTCTTGAATTTTCGAAAAATCCCTGAATTTTCAAGAATTCTTGAATTATCAGGAATTCTCTTTGAATTTTTGGGAAATCCTCTTGAAGTTTCAGAAAATCTTCATAATTTCCGGTAAATTTTCTTATATTTTTACGAAATTCCTTTCACTTTTCGGGAAAATTTCTCATTCTTCTAAAATCTTTAATTTCTGTCGGAAATTGTCTTCCATTTCTAGGAAATTTCTTTAATTTCTAGGAAATGACTGTCAATTCGGGAAATTTTTAGAGAATGTTGCTAAAATTTCCAACAATTTTACGCATTTTCCTTCAATTTTATGGTAATAATTTCACCAATTTTCTTCCTAGCTGGGGAGAAAGAAGAAAGAAAGCAACCGCAAAAATAAAACATTTCCGGGGAGGAAGAGGGAAAGGGGGGGGGTAGGGGGGGGGAAGGGGGGGGGATGAAACATGTGTTTCTCAGTAAGCCCTCTAAAAATGAAAAGCTAAACACGCCCATAGATTCAGGATTGCTGTGTGTGGGCCGTAGCCATCTTTACATCTTTTTATAGGGCAAGTGAAATGATAAGGGGGAGGGGGAGGGGGCATGCAATTTGAAGTGAAAAATACAAGCTATCCCTTTCTTCCTACCCATCCCCTCACCTCCACCCCATCCACCCTCCAATTAGAAATTAGATAACTATAGGGCACAGGCAGAGGAGAAATCAGTGTACTCCCGAAAATTGACAAACAGACAAAGGTTGAACGTTCGTTGGGTTCATGGCTAAAAGCAGCAAAAAATTCAAAATGTCGGTAATTGATGAGAAGAAGAATGTTTTAAATTTAATGTTAAAATCTACTAAAAGCGTTAGCATTTTGGGTTTACCATTCAGGCACTGGCAGAGGGAAAATTTAATAAATTTGTTTGTGGGTCACGGTGGACATCTTCGATAAATACGTCCCTGTTGCCCAATCCAAGCCCAATCAGTATCACGCCGAGTTGATTCGGGCATGATTGAGATTATCTCTGGTTTAAACGATACATTCCACCCCGCGGCATTCGACATTTCACACCCGGGTGTTGGGGGGGGGCACTTCATACTATAAGTGGTAAGGATGTGCAGCCCACCAACCGAAAAACATACCGCAGTATGACAGATTGTTTGGTAACTGCAGTATGAAATTATACAATTTTGATACCCGCAGTATGAGTATTCAACGAAAATATTGTAAAATTGGACCAGCAGTGCAAAATTAACACAGTAAAACCGCATTTTTTGGGACCAGCAGTACGAAAATGATGAAATAAATTTTTAGTACATTTTTAAAGTTTTTTATAGTGTAGTAGAAAAGACACCAGCATTACGAAAATGGTGCAAAAAAGGCACCTGCTCGCACCATATGAACGTATTATATAACTTAATATCATTGGAAAGAGAAAATGATAATCTTTTGACAATTGTACTTACTAGCTTACAGACTTAAAATAAAAATATTTTAAGCAAAATCTTATTTCATGAAACTTCAAAGACATTCGTCAGTATGCGGAAATAATAATTCGGATTTAGCGCCAATTTTCGTTTCACCTAAATAAGCCATTCGTCAGTACAGCAGTATGGGGAAAGAGGGACGATTTAGTGCCCAATGATGTTGTCAGCCATCATGCGTGCATGATATGATTCTAAGTCAGGCACGAACTAATTGATGACTGAGATCACTCTTATGCAAGTACATCTGACATTCTATACATCTCTGCCCGACTATAAGATCAGTGTCTGGCAAACTGGGGAGGGTGAGGGGTCGTACGGCCAGGCACGAAAAAACAACTATCACATAGGCCTATGCAATTTCAAAACGTATAACCATATTAATTTTCCCACAATTTTGTCCAATAATGGCCATTTTTTTGCCCGACGAAATAGTCAAAATTAGAATTGCCCGACCGAAAAAATTAATAAAAGAATTAATAATAAGAGGGTGGGGACACACCACACCTCCTTTAACTTTCGGCCATGAGTAAGAGTTACCGCGCAGGAGGGCAAAAACCCAATTGTTCCTGTATTTGCACTGTTAAATTAAGTTGGGTTCATTGACGCAGTGGTAGTGGCCAGATTTTTGAAATTTTCTAATTCTTGATGTCCCTCGGAGCCGCTCTGAATTTAAACGTGTTTTGGAGAGAATTCTTTATAATACGTCCCAGTTATCCAACCCTAGCCCAATCAGCATCATTCCGAGTCGAGATCAGTGGCGTGGTGGGTCATATTTCACTGGGGGGCAAGGACATTTTGGCGCCCCCTCCCCAATATAAAAAAATGCTCTTAAGTAAAACGTGCACATAGATATAAATTGGCATGCACCATTTATATGATGGCACCGTTTAGAAAATTGCATAAAATCAGTATTTCAAATCTAGGGACAAAGAAAACCTTCCAAAAATGACCAAAATTTCTTAAAAATGAGGAAACTTCGGCCGCAGAATGAGAATGAGGGAAATTTCCCTAAAACTGAAGAAAAACTTCCTAAATATTGCAAAAAATATCCCCAAAATCAAAGAAATTTCACGAAAATGATATAAAATTCCCCAAAATGCCGGATTTTGAAGAGAAAAAAATTCCCAAAATTGAACAAAAATTCTAAAAAATTAAAGAAAATTTCTGCAGATTGAAGGAAATTTCGGAAATTGACGAAAAATTCTTAAATATAAAAAAATTCCCAAAAATAAAGGAAATTTACGAGAATGGAAGCGAAATTTACCGATATTAAAGGAAGTTTTCCAAAAATGAAGAAATTTTTTCGAAAATTGAATACAATGTCTTAAATATTAAAGAAAATATCCCCAAAATGATGGAAATTTCACAAAAATGGAAGCAAATTTTCTCGAAAATGAAGGAAATTTTCTGAAATCGAAGGAAATTTTTCGAAAATTAAAAGAAAATTCCTAAATTTGAAGAAAATTCCCGGAAAATGAAGGAAATTTCTTGAAAGTTTAAGAATCTCCAGAAAGGAGATTTTTCGGAAATTTAAGATTTCCAGAAAAAAATCAATTCGTCACGCTATTATTTTTATTTTTTTGCGATCTTAGGGAGGGGTGGGAGAACTGGTACTTGCTCAAAATTATTTCAACTTTTGGGCATGATATGATATAGGAGCGAAGGCCGCGAAGAAACGGTGGGGATCAAGGGTTTTCGGGAAGTCCTCGGAAATTTGTTATTTTTCTGTGGAAAATTAATGCGCTTTCGGACGACAAAAATGGAATATTACGTGCAAATAGTATATAAGAAGAAGTTATTGATCAACACATAAATTTTCACAGGGCCTAAAAAAATTACATATTTTTAAGACGATTTTGGCACCCTCTTGAGCACTCAGCGCCCTTTCAGAAAGCTTCGCTGGGGCACTTTCTCCTGCCCCCTCTCCCCTTCCCCTCTCCCTGTTAACACGCCACGTCAGATATATCCCGATTTAGTGATGTGGGAACCACGGAGGCAATAGGGGCGGAGGCCACCGCCCTAATATTCAGATATAAGGGAACATCTTGAAAAATCAGCCTATAAATTCAGAGGAAAAATTAGTAAGCTTTCGAAATATTTTGGGAAAATGTTGCATAGTTTTTGCAAGGAGCTTCTACACAGAGAAGAAGCTCCTTGGTTTTTGTTTTACAAAAAACTTTTGAGGGAAAACTTCGGAAAATAAGTCGAAAATTTGCCTTACTAAAATTATTAGGTTTTCGAAAATATTAGCCTGTTAGCCTGTAAGCCCCAATGTCTCCCCAATTCGTGGTGTCTGTCGCCGCCACAGGGCGATTTCCCCTTCCCGCCCTTTAGCTTTGTCACTGTATAACCATCCCACACCCCTCATGAATGATTCGCGCCCTTACATCATCGATGTTCTGACTCATGTTGGAAAATCGAACTAACAACTCAAGGCTACCGAAAAGTCACTCATCACTGACCCACATTCCACACATATAGTGTGCACATATATATATATATATATATATATATATATATATATATATATATATATATATATATATATATATATATATATATATATATATATATATATATATATATATATATATATATATATATATATATATATATATATATATATATATATATATATATATATATATATATACGTACGTAAAGATTTTATTTCGGGAATAGTTTAAGCGTGACATAGCGTGTACACTATTTAGGAAATATTTAGTGAGGGCGCTGCAAGTAGCAATGTCGTATATGTCACGGCACCATATTGGCACGTTAAGTTACGCCCTGCCTATGCTACTACTGGTGTACGCAGTGAGTATCTCGCGGAGCAAGGTACCTTTGACCCCAAGGAGGCCTGCAAACAAAAACAAAAGATCGAGAAGAAAGAAAGAAACAAAGAATGAAAATTAATATTGTTCTGGGTTTTTTTGGGGTAGGGCCTTCGTACTTTTTATCGGGGTCCTGTTCTGTGCTGACCATGAGACCGAATGCATTTCGGGTTATTCGTTGCGTAGGGTCCCTCTTATCGAAGAGTCCGACACTAGTCTAGGATATGATGTATTTGATTTTTCCATACTGAAGGGCCCCTTCTTATTTGGAGAAGAAGTCCCTAGTTTGCAGTATAAATCTTTCTTTTAATACAGGCCTATTGTCAAAAGAATGAAAGAAGACAACAACGAAAATGAGTGAAAAGCACGAATGAAAAGAAAAATAACAAAATGAACATGAGGTATAAAAGTGAGAGCTTGTTTTCGGGGCCTTAAATCAGGGAACGTGGAGCAACGTTTGAAATGGGGAGGGTGAACAAGTGGATGACCAAAGAAGATGCGCCACCACATCCATGTAGGCCGTACTTCCAGCCATAGTCAGGGATGTCGGAACCAGGGGCAACGGGGGCGACTGTCACCCTTGACCTAGAGTAATGGGGAAGGAACGTAGAAGGGGGGGGGGGAGGGGCCTTTTTGAAAGTTGCTGACGTACGGGGGAAGGAGGTGCCATTTTGAAAGTTATGAAATTATAGGTCATTCTTCATGATTGAAAACAAATATGAATCCACTCGATCACAAATCCTATGGTACATAGAAAATGTATGACATACATTTAGTATTTATTTGACACAATAAAAGCATGTCATTCACCAGGGGCCTGACACCAAGAACCGTGGTTGAAGGGGAGGGGGGTGGAGGTGGCTGGCCCCCAATAATTTTCAAAGCCTAAGTTTCAACAGTAGGCCTTTTACCTCATTCTCAAAATGTGCATTGCCATCATTGGTCCTGGCTCCCGAATCTCAAACTCATAAGTGGGATTTTTCTATCGAAAGTTGGGGGAAAAGTCAAAAGTGGAAGGAGGGAGGAAAAATAAAGCTAACATACAAAAATTACCATACAAAAGTATACAGTTGGGGTGGTGCAAGTGCCCCACTGCCCCCAAATCCTGCGTATAAGCTCAAACCACATAACCACATGTGTATATAGGAACCGGCGCCGGGGCACTATATACCCCCCCCCCCACACACACACGTTTCGAAAACTGACAAAAGTGCACCTTTTTGACGATGAAAAGTTCCCCTCAAAGTACTGTCAAAAAGTGCCCTCACTTGATTTTCTTCCCCCTTGCCCTGAGTTCCTTCCGACACCCCTGGCCTTAATGCAGGACCCATAACGCTGGGGCCGGGTACCTGTCCCCAAAATATTCAAATTCGTCGTTAGGCACATGAAGAGTCACATGTCAGGGGGCAAGAACAACCAAAATTTAAGGAGGTTACAAGTGGAACAACTGATAAATTAACACAAACCAAATTCATCAAACGTTTCTACTACTCGGGAAATCTCAATTTCACGAAAATCTGTTCTACTTTTCGTAAAGTCGTCTTCAATATTCGGAAAATTTCCTGCACAAAAAAAAAAAAAATGCTTAATTTTCAGGAAATTTCCAACATTTTCATAAATTTTTTGGAAAATGTTGTCTATTTCGGTAGGTTTTATTAATAAGTTTCGGGAAATAATGGCAACTTTTACATGATTTATTTTTTGAACATCTTTAATTTTACCTATCCTTTCTTATGTTGATATTTCCCCAATCGATTCTGCCAATCAAGAAGAAAAGCATTCAACCGGCCGGGAAAGTGAAAGTCTAAAATGGACAAAGCCCCATCTCTCACACCCTTCCCATATCTGCATATGCAGTAATTCATTTAGTACTCCACTTACCCTACAACGGGAATTCTGTGAATGACGTGTAGTGGATTCAATGGGATAGAAAAGTAGAGTGAAGGGGAAGGGGGGGGGGGGGGAAAACAAAAACACACAAATGTATGAGTCTCTTGGCGGTCCCAAAACAATTTGTAAAGGGGAGGGTTGTTCCTAAAATTATTGGTAAAATTCGGTATATTTACGAAAAATTGAAGAAAAATTCACGAAAATGAAGGAAATTTCCCGACAA
>JAIGNY010003794.1:365000-397500 GCA_020152595.1 Chiridota heheva
TCTACCTCTGTATTTTGATTTTAACACATGCAGAGAATGCTATCAACTCTGAAGGCTATTAGAATGTAATGTATTTCTTTATAATCTCTTGTTTTCTAGCTGGTGTAAATGTTTTTATTTTTCTGGGTATTACATTTTATGTTAATGATATTACAAAACATAACACAAAAACATATTACTTCATATAATATAATTAAAATCACATATCTGTGTAGTACTTTCTTATTCTGGCCAGGAAATCTTAAAGGATTAGTTCAGTGGTCAAGCAAGTTCTTCTTTAACGAGTCTTCAAGAGAGACAAAATGCTGAAGAAAGTTCGAGGAATTAATGATTTTTTTTTTTAAATACGTTAGAAATCAATAATAATGTGAGGATGAAGACACCACAAAATGTGTGATGTTGAGTCGAAATGTATTAAAGGTAATCAGAAAATTTGTTAATAATACTTTCCAACAAAGTATAATGGGAAATATGCCATACTTTATGTCTCCAAAGATTGTTTGGTTATATTACAATTTGATTTCAGTAGGCAGACGTTACGACGTGTGATCCAGAAACCAACAATCTATCAAATACCCTGAATTCTTATAGGTAGTGACAAGTACAAACACTTTCTGTTAATAATTGATTATTATAGAGCATTAAATTCTGAGATAACAGTCATAACTCATAAATTTCATAGACCGAAAAGTAGTAAGGGCATTTTTTTTTTTTTTTTTTTGGGGTCCTGCAAAAATAAAATGCTTATCTTGCACCAAACGGTAGGACAATTTTTTGATTAATATGAATATTCAAGTGACACTTTCCCGTCGACTATGGAGGCATGAAGTTTATTGATCTGTTGTGGAAAATATATCTGTGAAATTTGCAAAACGAGCTCCCTCACTTTTCAGTCTAATGCTTCTTAAAATAGATAAAGTGTTACGCATGAATGGAAAAACAATTCAAACCGGTTTTCCTTTTTTTTTTGAGTCACTTCCATTTCAATGACTCAGACGCGCCTTTGACTGACATTGCATGCAAGTAGTAGGGGTGAGTCATACAACTGACAAGACTTATGGCTCCGATGTCTGATGTGATGCCATTAGGAACCTATGCTGTTGTGATAGTAAATTGTGTCCCCCCCCCCCTCCCCTCCCTTTCTCCGTAAATTTGGTCCCCTCCGGACTGATTTTACTAGGTAATTTACTGGTGTGTCTGTACGGTTTCTTCAATTAATTTTGTGTACTGAAGTGACAATCTAAAACCGAAGTTGATAATATGTATGTACGGCATACAGCGCATGAGTCGTAAAATTTGCCCACGAGCAGAAAATGGCTTCCAGTAAGCAATTATGTGAAAAAGAAATATAATCTATTCTTCGATCTGTGCAATACCCATCAGGATACACTGAAGAAGAAAAAACGCGCTTAACGCAAAACGGCTGTGAGATTTACTATAAAGGGAGAAGAAGGGCTTTTTTTTGCAAAAGTTGTTGTCTCCAAATTTCCTAGAAAAGAAGGCCTAAATTTCCTTGTGGACCGTTTTTATTATGAGGGGACCATTTTACTGAATGGCTACGGCTTAATTGTTTGGGGGCCTAAATTTCTTAGGAGATAAGAGCCGGGGGCCAAAATTTACTTACATCGGCATGATGTTGTGTGTGTTTGTTTATTTATTTATATGTGAAAGTGTGTGAGCGTGACACTTTTCTCATCAACAAAGTATCTAGTTGTTTTTGGTTATATACATTTTTTTAAATTCATATATTTTAGGGAAATATCCATAGTTTTTAGGAAATGTTCTTTGATATTAAAAAATTATTTGTTAATTTTCGGAACATTTGTTGACAGATTTCATTTAATTGTACTTCAATGTTTACTTCAATGTTATGTTAATCCTCTTAGGCCATTATTATTTTTTGCATATCAGCAAAAACGTGTGTCGTCCCCCCCCCCCCCCCTTCCTTCCTTCCACTTCCCCCTTTCCCTCTTCCTGGATAATCATTTCTTTACAATATCTGTAATCGTTTTTCTTTTTAGATCAGTTTCTCGTTTGGAGAAGGAATGGTTTTTTTCATTGCCGTGCATTGGTCACACGGTAAACAGGATGACGATTACAAGAATAAAGATGGTTGACAAATACATTTTCGAAAACTAAAGTTCATTTGTAAATACACAATGCGAGCAGAAGGGGAGAGGAGGATGTCATGCTGCATGCGTGCTGTGGAAGTGGTAAGTAATGTTGAGGATTGATGTTATTCTTTTTAAAATTTGTTTATTACGTAATGATTACATGAGTCAGGAGGGGGGGTACAATTTCTGCTCGGCTTTCACTGACAGGTGTCTATACCCGGGATGAAATTTTAGCCCGGGTGATTAGAAAACTGCATGAGAAAAGTATTTCCGACTACATTTAAGGATTAGTTCAGTGGTGAAGCGTGTTTATCTTAAATTAAAGAGGACTTCAAAAGATACAAAATGGTAAAAATAGGCATTAAAAAATCGTATTCCGTTAAGGAGATATTTAAGTTTAAGGTTTGGTATCATTTGTGTAGAAACGACTGAAATTAGACTAGTTGTGATGTCATAGGCTTAGATTCCTCAAAGTCTGTATGTATTCTATCATATTTTGTCCTGCAATTTTGTTGCTTAAAAACCATGGGATATGTCAAAAAAGTAGTAAAACTGAATCTAGAAATGGTATTTTTAATATACCACCTGAAAAAAGTTTAAGGGAAAATGACTGAAATAGTGAAAAAAAAAAAAAAAACTTTCTTTAAAATACATTAGGACTTTGAGGAATCTGAGGCTGTGACATCACAACTAGTCTAATTTTAGTCGTTTCTACAGAAATGATACCAAACTTTAAACCTAAATATTTCCTTACCGGAGTAAGATTTTTGAATGCTTTTTTCACCATTTTGTTTCTTTTGAAGTCCTCTCTCATATAAGATGAACTTTATGACCAATGAACTAATCCTTTAAACCATTACCACCTCCAAACTGGACGTCAGCCCAAAGGTACAAATTTCGTCCCGGGTGAGATACAAATGATTGATAGGCAGGTCACGACAGGTCACAAAGCCCGGGCCCAGCCTTTAACATCTAATTGCAACAACTTAATGGGACAGGGTTGAGATACACCTACAATAATTAATTTTTTAAATAATAATGATAATAAAGATGCTTAATCAAGATGAAATATCACAAAATAACATAACGTATTTGTATTATTCTAAATTTTCATTCACTACCCATAGATCTTGCACAAAAAAGTAAAACTAATCAGGCCGACATTATTAGTGGGTCGCTTGCTTATATGACATGAATACGGTATGAGGTTGAACAAAGACTAATTATTTGCCCTATTGCAACCTAAGATAAAAGAGTCAAATTTTGGGCCTTTTTGTAACAAAAAAGCAAAGTGCAATTGATGTTTTCTGGACAGTACCATCTAATATCTTTCAGATGATGATGTTGTATGGGGATATTGATCTGAGCTGTTGGCTCTTTTTTAATGCTGAAGTGAAGCAGTGTTATCACCAATATCAAATTTTGCTATGGGTCCATGTAAAAATAGTAATAGTAAGATAGTTCCTCACGAAACTTTTTATGAAACACGTTGTCAATTTATGATCAGATAATAGGCAATGCACAGTCAACACCTATGCCTTCTCTTCCAATTAAGCTTGCTAGCATTTTTGACATTTTCAACTTCTCAGCTTCCTGTTCCAAGAAATGGGAGTTCTTAAAAGAAATATTTGTATAAGCTATTTCTCTGTCGGGGGAGAGTGAAGGGGGAGAGTGATGGGGGGGTGATGGGGAGAGTGATGGGGAGAGTGATGGGGGAAAAGTGATGGGGGGGAGGGGGAATGGGGGGTATTATTTTGGCTGGTCGGAGTGATACCTTATTAGTTATGTGCTACCATCAGGTTAACTACACAAGATTGACACCATACCAGGTGTTGTTGCATCGCGCGGTCATTCGAAGTAATGATCCGATGTATCAGTTTCAATTTAACTCACTTTCTAAGATTTAGACACCTCTTTCATTTGAAATTTGACATAAAAATGAGAATTTTTTTTATGGTTTATGTTAGTTGCATCAATATGTAAAATGATTGAGCCTTTTCATTCCTGCTTCCCCTCCCCCTCTTCCCCCTCGCCCTCTTCCCCCCTCGCCCTCTTCCCCTCCCCCTCCCACTCCCCGACCCCATTTGTAATTTACAATTTATTGAAAGATTTTATTTTGCTGATAAGGATATGAAATAGGGTGGTAGTGATGTTTTCTTAATATCATCAAGTTTTTTGTTTAATGGAAAGTATTGTACTTTTGTAAGAGTGCAGGATATTTTGGTATTCTCATGATATTACCAGAAATGCTAACAAAGGTTTGAGAAAAATAAAAAATGAAATTTTAGATAGCAAGAGAAAAACACATTCGTATCTTTGTCCATGGTGTGTAGAGAATGTCATTCGACCCTAGATTTCAAGACAATTTTGGATAAAATGACTGCGGCATTCCATATGCGGACTAACAGCCATACCTTGAGGAAGAAAAATTTGAGTTGCTCTTTTGATTGTTAGTTTATATTTTAATTTCTTATCACATGAAATAAGAATTGAGTCGAAGTTTGTTTCTCCTTTAAGATCCTGACAAAAGAAAAGCAAGTAAAACTACTTGGCAAATAAAACTGCACCACACGAGACATAAGTACCAAAGTAATTAGAGAAACGTATTAAAAGGAAAGATTGCATAGTAAGATGTATGCCTATAGAAGGCAAAAAAGGATAAGGTGTTTGTCACGTGGTATGCAGTCAGTGAAGATTTTATTTCCAAAATGTAGCTAATTACAGTGGCGTAGGAAGAGGGGTGAGGGGGGGTGGGGTGGGGAATGGTACTAAGGGCAAATACCATTCCCCCCGATAACAAAGGTCTAACGAATTGACTTTAAAGATTCAGATTCGGGAAGTTCTTCATTTTCGTGATATTGTCTTTATTTTCGGGAACTATCCATCAATTTTTAGGAAATTTTCTTCATTTTCAGGAAATTTGTTTCAATTTTCGTTGAAATTGCATACATTTCGTGAAATGCCTTTTATTTACGGGAAATTTTCTTCAATTTTCAAGTTATTATCTTCTTCATTTTCGTGAAATTTGCATCAATTTTTCTGAGATAATTTCAATTTTCGTGAAATTGTCTTTATTTTCGGAATTTTTTTGAAACATTTTCTTCATTTTCGTCATGAGAGTATAAACTGGTTTTCTTAGAGAAGAAAATCTATAGAATGATAAAGTAAAATTGCACAAAACTTTTCACTTATTTCATTATAGAATTGTATTAACAATTTTTTTCTCCTGATTTTCTTGATAGAAACTGGAGTTATTGCCGTATTCTAGCTCAACTTGCAGTGCCTTGTCGTGGACATCAGTTAAGAGATAATGGCCACATCAAAACATGGCCATAGAAGCGAAGAGTGAGGATGAAGAGGAGGAGGATTTCAACAGCGGAAGAAGTAGATAAAGAAGAAGTTTAGGTCATCGAAACAGTTTTGATCTCATTACCCTCATATGCAATATGTGGCGATGAGATGGTCACTTTGAGGTCTGGGCATAGAATAGGCCCTGCAAGAGCTAGTAGACCACCCACTTGATATTCAGATATTAGGAGGGCTGGTGGGGCTCATATGGTGGTCTGGTCATGTATGATGACACCATACTTGAAGTTAGGGTCCAGAGTTGCTTACACGGGGTTAATGGTGGTAATTTTTCGGTATGTATATGTGTGCGTATGTGTAAGTTTTTGTTGTGCAATCTAGAACTAAAATCCGACTGGAGAACTTGGGCCTCCAAAGTTTGTGGGTCAAATGTCAAATGGAAAAGACAAACAAAATAAAGCTGTATTTTTATAGGAAAGACAATTTATCTTGAAAGTAATACAGGTAAGTAAGATATAACATTCCCCCAATATGAAAATATTGTTGAGGTTAAAAGGTCAAACGTCTGCGGTCAAATAGTACAAAAATGACTAAAAGCTGTATTTCTTGCAGAAAACATTTTTGAAAAGGGATATAGGTAGTAGAATATAATTTTCTCCAAAACTTTGAAGGTTAGAGGTCAAACGATCAAAATTATTGCTAAGTGCTGCATTTTTTACACAAAACCTATGTGAAATATTTTTAAAAAAGGATTTTTGTGGTCAAGGGTCCAATTTTGTTGTGGTCAAGGGTCCAATATGTGTTTTAAAGGGGTAATTTTGTGGCATTAAGTAAGTGTGAGGCACATAGCAAAATGGAATTGCACCATGAAAGTTTCTCTTTGAAATTGTGTCTCGCAGATTTTGTGTTGAAAAAGCCAAAGATCACAGACTTAGCGACCTCTTTTTTGCTAATTTTGCCTGTAATATTGAAATAGATACGATTATTTTGTTGTGTTTGGTATTATAGGTGCAGATCACGGGGTCAAGGGGCTTAGATTAAATGCTAGGGGGCGAAAGTATCGTTTTGCCCCCTCAAAAATATTAGTAGCCCCTACATGAAAATTTGAAATAATGAAATTCAAAGCATCCGTTTATATTCAAACCAAAATCAGGTGTTTTGGCTTCAATTTTCTTGATTTTCGTGAAATTTGTTTCAAATTCCGTAGATTTTCCTTCATTTTCGGAAAATTTGCTTCAATTTGTGTTTATTTATCATTACTTTTTGCAGAATTTATTTCCTTTTATTAAATTTGCCTCAATTCTGGTGCAATTTCTTTTATTTTCGTGAAATTTGCTTCAAATTTTGCGCAATTCTCTTCCGCATTAACGGGAAATTTCTTCAACTAACGAGAAGTTGTCTATAATTTTTATGAAATTTGCTTCAATTGTTTTGCTTTCATTTTCTGGAAATATTCTTCAATTTTCGAGAAATTTATATGAGAACAACAGTAAATTACTTTATTGAATATTCTCCGCTCAGCCACTTTGCCATTTTCTCTGACTCAAAGGCTGTTCTTACTTCTTTACTCAATCTTAAATGGGATAACCTCACATGCCACCTCCTCCTCCAGAAACTCCTTTCTCCCACCCTCTGCAGGAAAAGTATTCTTTCTTCTGGATACCCAGCCATGTTGGCATCCCTGGCAATGACAGGGCTGATGCAGCCGCTAAGCTTACCCTCAACCTCCTCCATACCCCTTCCCCAAAACCCGCTCTGACATCAAACCACTTATCGCTTCCCTTGCTCGTGACTGCTGGCAAACCTTACGGAACTCCCAAATTGATAACAAACTCCATGCCATCCAGCCCACAATTCTGATCAAATCCACCATCAACAACCGCTCTCGTATCGACAACGTTTATATTACCCATCTTAGAATTAGTCACACCCACCTCACTCACTCCCACCTCCTTATTGGCTCCCCAAGCCCTCTGCAACATTGCCACTTCACTCTCATTATCCACCACGTTCTCCTTGCTCCTTGCTTGCCCCTGTACAACATTCCCAGAGCTTCCCTCAGCTCCCCACAACTCAATTGCTGACTTCTTCCAGTCAAATCCTCGGGATAAAATTATCTCCTTCCTTCACCGTGCTTCCCTATACAACCATATTTAATTCTCCTCTTTCACCCCTCTCTACTTTGTTTTGTTTCAACCATGCACCACCCCTCTCGTTTACAGCTTTCTAACCTTTTGTTCTTGAATTTCTTCATTCTCGTCTTGTTTCCTTTCCTTTGTACCTCTAGAATAATCTGACCTCTCAGCCACAATTTGACCCTCGTTGTCGTGGTGCCGTTAAGCCCTCATCAAACAAACAAACAAACAAGATTTACTAGCGAAGAAAAGAAGAGCCTACCTCACCTTGCTCAACCGTCCTGTCAGCAGTAAAAGGCAGTTTTCCGGCAGGTATGCAGAGTCCTGCATCGGAAACTTCGAGTCATCTAAAACGTATGGTAGACATCCCTGAGAAAAACCAGTTTTGTGATGACACTGAGAACTACAAAGGTTTCTATGAGGCTTTGAAAGCCGATTACGGTCCCTCGCACCAGCCACAGTCTCCCCTTTGGGGTACAGACAGGAAAGATCCAAACTGGATCATTGGTCTGAGCACTACAACACTGTCTTCAGCACTAGCCACACTGTTCAAAAATCAATTCTCGACAGGATCCGGCAGTAGCCAGTACAAATTGAGCTGAATTAACTACCTACCCATCCGGGAACAACGAAGACCATTCAATGGCTGAAGAGTGGGAAAGCTGCATGAGTTTTTGTGACGCAGTCATCGTCACCCTGTATAAAAACAAAAGGGAGAAATCAGATTGTTCAAACAACCGACGGATAACACTACTTTCCATTGGGGAAAAATCAGACAAAGACATTGCCAGAGTTGTGCTGAATAGACTGGTACCTGCCATTGTCACAGAACACCGGCCTGAGAGACAGTGTGGCAATCTTATTTTCAACAGCCCCGGAGCATGACTATTAATGGGAACACAAGTGTTCTTAAGTATGGGAACATTATTGCTGCATGTAAGATGTTTTGTGATATTTACATGATCCTTTGATATCATATTATTGCCTTATGCAATGTTACATATTTCAAATTTGAAAAACGTCTGGGAAAAATATCTTTGCTAGGAGAAACTTAAAACTTATGAAAATACCTTCTTTACTGTCATGGCTAAAAAAATCCCACTCCCAAATTATATTCTACCACGTCATTTTCGAAATAATAGAAATAATAGACAATGGAGCTAGGCTTTTAGACGAGAAACAGTCACTCTGAAAATTCAAAAAAAATCAACATAATGATTGTTAATATTTCAAATATATAAATTTAAACTATGATATTTTAAAGTAACATCTGTACAACATGGCTGCATAACTTCAATATTCTAGTGTGTTATACATGTTCCTTCTAATAAACATGCTCCCGAACTGTTGAAGTGTTCATTTTGTTGAATATTGAATAAAGAAAACCTTAATTAGGTTTCAAAATGCGTCTTTCTACAGGAAGCATTAGATACTGCTTATTCGATTGTAACCTTTTTAAATGTTTTTAATTGTATGCGTAAATAAAAAGTCATTAACCCTTCTGATATACCTATTTCACTGTATATTTACAGATTCAAATTTACACCCTGTTTATTAAATTTACAAAACAAGATGATGGAAAAATCTCAAAATTTGTTTTCATGAATCTATCATTCTATTATGAGACAATTAGGCCGCTAAGTTTAAGAGACTTGTAATAGAGGGATTTCTTTGCAGAAATCTTTATAAGCGAAATAATCTAGTTGTGTCGCTCACGCAAGTGTAAGTACGCTTTTAATATGACGCGACGCAAAGGTGGTCAAATCGCAAATGAAGATTGCTCTGTTAGTATTTCATTTACAAAAAATTCTCCTTTACTTAAATTTTTGTTAAATAGATATCTTTTAGATATGTTATCTTGTAAAAAAATTCATGTTAATCATCCATCCTACCTTAATATTTTTGCTCTATTACAGTTGAAATGCAGCTATTAGAAAAAGTATGCGTTTGTAAAATGATGATATAAATGTTGTAAAATGGTAAATGAAGATTAAAGGATTACTTTAGTGATGAAACAAGTCTATCTGATATGACATTTCAAGAAAGTGCCCATTGAAACACGGATGGAATCAGAATGATACAGACCTTTTCATCCTCAACCAGTTCTCTCAAGCACTTGACCATTTATTACACAATCATTTAATCACCCAGGTAGATGAGCCAAGTTGACAAAAATTGATATACTTCTTTTGTAGAAACTTAATATTTGAACTTAGTCCCTGAAAACTGGTTTATTATTTTTATTTAGTGCAGAAATCGTTAAGATGTTCTATTTCCAACAGTGTAATTCTGAACGAATTTCAAAATCTTGCCGATCCATCAGTATGACTTCCTCCCATCAACACTATTTCGATAAACAACTAAAATCCTGCGATTTTACCATTTACGTTCATCAGTGCAATATATGCATATAGGCCAAGAGTTATGTACCATCGAGCTATTAGTAGTTCCATGCTTGTACGTACGTAATAGAACACGTGTGGAATGTATTTTCCCAAGATTATGATAGGCAATAGTAATAAGTGATGTTTAGTTAAATAAACTCATGCTTCTTTGAATATGACTTAATTACATTATAGTTTGGTCATGTATAATAATAACCAGAAATTTACTTTCCTATTTTCTTTGTGTCAAAACTCCAAAGACATAACACACATTTTGATGTTATTCAAGTAAAACCGCCCCTTCTTGCCATTAAATGCGGAGAAAGGTATATTTTGAAATGCCGCTCATGATTTAAAAACTTCGAAATAATTTTACGTGGAAATACGAATATAGAGTCTATTCCTGTGTTCAAAGGTTTAATCATCTAAGAATTTGTCCAATTCATACAAATTGCACGTATTTCACATACTAACAGGGCACATTTTATTAGAACACGAAGTAGAGTACTGTATTTCAAGTTTGGTATAACTTGTGTAGATACGACAGAAATCAGGCTAGTTATGATGTCACATCCTCAGATTCAACACAGTCTTTGTGTGTTTTTTTATGTTTTGTATTGCGGCTTGTATCTTAAACACCAATGGATATGTCAGGAAGGTAGCAACTCGGAATATAGTATGTGTCCTATAATTTATCACCTGAAGAAAATTCGAGCCTCAGGAAATATAATTCAAAAAATCAAAAGTCAAATATTTTGTAAACCATAGCACACTTACTACACCAGTCATTCTACACAGATAGGGGCTCCCTAACGAAATAAGATTTTTGAAACCTTCCTTAAGTACTTTGTTTCTTTTAAAGTCCTTGTTAACCACTTGACCAATTCTTTGATATCTTTTCTTTGTATAAATTTTCATGTAAGAAAAACCATCTATACCTCAGAATTTAACTTTTCGAGTAGGAACTTCCTTTTCAGATCATATAAGTACATTCCAATTGTGAACATATCTTACACACTGCATATATTCCGCTTTTTGAAAACCATAAAAGTTAATTTCGAAAAGCAAAACGGGTATATTTTTGGACCAAATCTCGAAAAAAAGACATTTGGATTTTCTTCTACAAATTTCTGGTCAAGTTGAATACGTTCTGCTCTCTGCAGCTACGGACACACAATGATGATCTTCACAAGTTTGACGGCTTTCAAACTTTCATATAAGAAATTTATAGCAAACACTTCAGGACTTAATTTGAAATTCACCTCATGTAACTAACAATGAAAGAACAAGAACAAGAAGACAACAATAAGAATGAATTATTTGGAAATCAATGACTTGTTTTAGGAATAAGATATGTCACTGGCCATGCAATTTACATGTATCTCTCACACAATGCTTGGAATTACTGATAAACTCAGATCGTCACGTGCCTTATGCTCTGGATTCCATCGGAACCTTAAACCCTTGATAATATCAAAAAAAGGCAAAATAAAAACTATTCTTAGGGGAGATTGATAAGCAAAACCTCTTTATTGTATGAAAAAGTTAATGAGAGGCATTACTGAAAATTGCTAGACGCTCTTAGTTCTTTATTCTCTAGTCTTAAGTAAAACAAAATAAATTAATTGCTTCTCTGGATAAGAATAATTATATGAATATAAAGATATGCCATATCGAAAAGCCTTTATTAAAAGTTGAATGTCCCATGTCATCCGTATCTTTGTTGTGTGGATTGTCTCGTCCTCCGAGCCTTGTAAAAAAGGTTTATATTCTTCTGGATCATATAAACATTTACAAATTATCATGGATTAAAGAAAAGTTTTCCATTACGATTCAAAAAATGTCTTCCTAGATGATAAGATTCATCACGCAAAATCTGTTTTGGTCTGGAAATTTTCAAGCTTCATCAAGGCAATTATTCTATAAACGGATCTCAAATAAATATACCTCCTTGTAAAAATTGGTATTATTCACTAGTGTAAGTTCTTACATAATTCTTTGTTCTATAATCCATAACAGTAAGGGATGATAAGTGCCCCTTAAAAGGAAAATTTATCCTAAAGTGGTAAAAGGTTAACGTTTTAAATAATTTTCATTTAGAAAAATATGCAACCAACATTTCTATTATGAAAACGCCAGATTGAAAATATTTATGATTTCTTTGAGGAATGGTGAATGAACACTACGAATGATCAAGTTTAAGCTATGAATAAATGAATTTGAACATTCTAATTAGAGATTTCTTTATAACTATCAAGGGTTGTAAAAAATCATAAGTTTTTGTTTTTTTAACAACGAAAAGATTCATTGATGTGTTTTTTTAAGTTCAACACACTGTAATGTGCTGCATCTAATGTGCAATGTTTCAAGCACTATTGGGTTTTCTTATTGTACCCTCTTTCTAATCCGCTCGATACTTTGGATTACCCCATGCCTTCTACTGATCGTAAAGTTACTTTTCGTGGAAGTAAAGGCATACGTTCTCATTCAAAAAATACTTCATTTTTTTATCATAACTTCTGGTTATAAATACGCGATAACAAGTTTCATGCATCCTAACTTTAAGCAAATCTTCAAACGTGTATAGAATTAAATGACCTTGTAGAGATCACTTTATACCACAGATTTAAATAAATTATGATGAAATTGATGGGACTTTGTTGGAGGTGCTGTCCCAATTGCTATAAACGTAACAACCAAAGACAATTTTACATAATTACATAATTTGTTGTAAATCGTGGGGTAGTGCCACCACAAATACTCTTGTCATCATGACCCACAATGCATCTTTCCAAATCCACTTTTTCTAAAGAAATACATAACGGTAAAAAAGGTTTGGGCCAAACTTAATAAAAGTGCATGCGAAATATTCTAATTTTATTGGTGCAACAGAACGATAAATTTATTTCCACCAGCGAAAATTTTACTTTCACAAGGGAATTTTAAAGTAATCTTTAAAAATTAATTCAATATTGTTTTGAAGAGCAGATTTTAACATTTTAATCTCCAGCAAAAGCTCAAATTATACAGAAATATTAATTTCAATATAATTTCCAAAGTATACTTTAGATATAGTATACTTTAGTATAACTTTAGATTTACAGAATTTGACAAGCAAAAAAAAAACGGCTGAACTTATTAGCAACAATTTAAATTATGGTCACTGCGCATGTCTCGATCTTCCAATCGGGAGAGTTCCTGATCGGAAGCGTGAACCAGACTGTTATGTGGGTGATTTTTTCAATCATAATTGGGTTGATTGTTTTGAACAGTTACTTGAGTGCCAATTAGGTAAAGTGAGTTATGACGGAAGGCATAGCAAATATTGACATTTGTTGTGATGTTCAGAGATTGCGCACAAGCATGGTAATGGAAACAAGCAATCTAAATATTTCAATGGTTTTCAAGACAGTTATCTGACGAAAGTCATTGTTCTAGGATGTCTCTGTACTTACATTATTGTTAACAAACTTAGTTTTCGCTCTTATTTAATTGAGGACTGATGTTGTTCAAATCAAAACTTACTTTCAAATGCCCCGATACCATAACGAAACGTCTATGAAATCGATTATTAGATATCATTTATACTATTTTTATGAATGTCATACACATTTGAAAGTGTCCCTTAATTGTCTAAAGTAATAACGGTATTATAGCAAAACACTTTTCTGTTTTATGAACACCAGGCTCCATATCCAGAACATTTCGCAGAAAAGGGAGGGGGGGGGGGGCGGTGAGGGTAGTCACAATTACCTAAAGAGGGGCACTTGGACAGATACTCCATATTATGTGTTATATTTTTTCGTTGGATTTTTTGCAAAGGGCGCATATTTTCGCAGGGGTCACGGCCTGATGATCACTGATGGCGTGCTACGTGCCTGATGACCACTTTAGGCAATATTAGCATATAGATAATGCAGATAATTTAAAAAAAAATCTGATTATGATAACATCTACCTTCCAACCCGTTCATGGGCTTGTGACGTTACTTGCACTTAATATATGAAGGAAAGCCGAATGATGCTTGACTTACTTGACTTAAGCATTCTCACTCCTTGTCGGAATATAGGCCACGGATAAAACTGCTCCATTCTTGTCTGTCTTGGGCCAGTACTCTCAAGTGCTGCCAAGTGTAACCCTTTCTAGTCAACTCCTTTGCAGTATTCCGCCTCCAGTTATTTTTTAGCCTGCCCCGTTTGCCCTGTGGGTTCCTAGTCAGTGCATGATGTGTTATACTATTGTCAGGTTTTCTTATTGTGTGGTCAAACAAGGTCCATTTCCTGCGTTTGCTTTCTAGCTCCGCAGCTGGGTCTTAGCCTGTCTCTTTCCATAGTTCATTGTTACTTATGGTGTCTGGTCTGTAAATCCTACTTATTCTACGAAGGAAGCGGTTGATGAAAGTTTGTAACCTTCTTTCTGGTAGCTTTGGTGATCCGCCAGGCTTCAGAACCGTACAAAAAACACTTTTAACGCTGGAATGAATTATATAATAGATATTTGTGAGCGTAACAAATGCTGCTTTGGTTGTGTTATTCTGATGTTTACATCATCATCAGTACCCCTGTAGTATTTACAACAAACCCCAGGTTGGAGATAGAGGTAGCTTCCTCCAAGTCAGTGTTGTTGAGCTTAATGGGGTTGGCATTCCTATTGTGGAGGTGCATCACTTTAGTTTTCTGTGTGTAGAGGTATAAGCCTACTTTAGCAAAAATCAGTGCCAGTCGACTGGTCTTGTTCTGCAATTGTTTGTGGATGTGTGACACCAATGTAAAGTTGTCAGCAAAGTCAAGATCTTCCAGCTGTTCTAGTTTTTTTCATAAACGAGGGTCACCTGCACCGGGTTAAACGGTGTTGAAAGTCAGTAGCCAAAGAAAATGTTGACCTTTAATGCAGGAATGTATCACGTTATTGCGTTTCGTTTTTGCTTCGCGCTTTATCTGTTTATGGGAACCAGTTTGTTTACTTTTATACTGTAAGTAAATACTGTGCTGTAAGTAAATACGTGCTGTGATTTTATTGGAACAAGACACGTTTACGCGATAATATATTTTTAGACTGTGGAAAAATGTTAACCCGCTATGCAGTAAAATTTTTAAGAATTTAGTAAGCTTTGGAAAATTTCCGACTATTTGGACAAAAAGCCATGCCTTTTCCAACTTTTTGGAAAAGAATTACGGTCCTGACTATATGACATGACATTACAAGACCCCCTCTGGAGTAACTATAGAATACCCTGCACTTTTTGAACTGTAACTTTAAAAAAGCATACATCCTCAGTCGTAGTCAAAATTTAATTGCGTACCTATGTTAAAATGCAAAATAAAAAAAGTCCACTCATGGACTGGATACATAGATGGCGGGGGAGCACAAGAGGCGCGTGACCCCCACTTTTCTCAAAAGTTTAAAAAGTGCCCTTTTCAGAGAGGAAAAGTGCCCTTTTCAGAGAGGAAAAGTGCCCTTTTCCAGAAAAAAAACTGCCCTTTCAAAGAGTTCAAGTGCCTTTTTTCTAAAGGATAAGTGCCCTTTCTCAGAAGGAACCCGCCCGTTCAAATATTGAAAAACTTTTCCTTCAAAGACTAGATGATTTTTTCATTGAAGAAAGTAACACACACATTGTCCTAAAAAGACTAAAATTTAGAAGTTGCACGTGCTTCGCGCGTATACACTATTCTCAATTTCCCCTATAAATACAGTTCGGGGCCTTGTGTAAAGAAGGAACCTGTCCTTTCAAACATTGGAAGAATATATATTTGATCTTTTCATTAAAAAAAAGTAACATAGATATCGCCCTAAAAAGACTAAACTTGTGAAATTTCACGCGTTTTGCGCGTACGCACTATTCTACATTTCCATTAAAAACAAAGTTAGGAACCCAAAATCCCTATTGGACTTGATACTGTTTAAAAGGCCTTTACTTCTGCCTACCTTTGTTTTCCCCCCTTATAATTTGTAAAAACTCCTAAAAATAAGACCTTTGTCGAGTGTGCGAGCCACCGCAAATTTCGTTAGTGGGGCACCTTTCTGTTTTCGAAATGGGCCATGCAGGCTAAACCTTACTATTTGGAAGCGGGCCATTGTCATGACATAAACTGACGTGTCCTCTTCCATCTTCTGTGTAAAGATTAAAAAGGTGCCTCTTTACAGAGCTAAGGAATGTTAAGTCCCCTTATTTAGAATTGATCTTTTTATTGGCAGATTGGAAAAAGTAACACAAACATCAAGCAAAATTTCACTCGTTGGGCGCCTTAATTTTGGGTTCTGCTACTGACCCGCTGAAGACCGGATATATATATATATATATATATATATATATATATATATATATATATATATATATATATATATATATATATATATATATATATATATATATATATATATATATATATATATATATATATATATATATATATATATATATATATATATATATATATATATATATATATATATATATATATATATATATATATATATATATATATATATATATATATATATATATATATATATATATATATATATATATATATATATATATATATATATATATATATATATATATATATATATATATATATATATATATATATATATATATACATATATATATATATACATATATATATAAATATATGAATATATATATATATATAAATATATATATCAATATATATATATATATATATATATATATATATATATATATATATATATATATATATATATATATATATATATATATATATATATATATATATATATATATATATACACATCTATATATATATCTATATCAATATCTACATTTTGAACCAGTTGGTAAACTTAAAAACTGATCTGGATAACTTTTGAGTACAGTAATGATAACTGATTTAGGATTTCATGGGAAATCTTCTTTAATGGCGGCCTCCATAGCCAACAAGAACCCTAAATCGATGGTATATAATGAATTATTGTTCGAGAGCATCTCCCGAACAGATCAGATAGTCAAAAAAGGTACGTAATTCATGCACAGTTTACACAAAATTAAAAGTAAATTACTTCAATACCCACTCTCCAACCAGTCCAAGCCCGTGTGACGTCGTTTTCAGCCTACTTACTCTTATGAAGAAGGTTCAATATGTTAATCTTACAAGGTTGAGGCCAAGGTCTGTGCTGTTTCCCTGTTTAAATGCTACATCATATAATGCATATAACTCATGCATTATTTGCCACTTACAATAACCTGATAACTGAGTGATGTCGCACAACTGCACTCTATGACAATAATTACAATGACAGCCGAATGATATTTGGCTGTTTCCAATAAAGTAATCCGATGAAGAAAGATAACATTTACTATTGAAATACTGTATATTCATGGGATAAAAAACTTTCGCAAAATGGCAATTTTGAGTATCTTAAATATAGCCACCATATGAAGTTATATCATAAGAGAGGTTTACTTGCAAATAGAATGATACTCATATTTGAACAACTTTGGTGTTGAAGAAAATGTTGACCTTTGCAGAAATTCATTACGTTGTTGTGTTTCTTGTTCGATCAATATTTGTGCTGTGATTTTATTTGAACAAGACGTGTTTACGCAATAATCTTTTCTTAGACCGTGGGAAAAGTCATTTTTTTCGTTATACCCTTGTATCCTTTACAGAATGTCAATGATATTTGTAATCACCACACGTTTAATTGCAAATTGCAAATAATAAAATATCATAGAAATATAAAAATATACGTATGGTTGAATGCATTTTTTTGTAAATCTATGCAACGGCAATGCCTGAAAGTTGACTGCTAAGTTGTTCTTCCGAAACCAATGACAAAGATTTTAGCAGTATGTGGTAAAGTCCGTACATAAAGCTTCTTACACGGCTAAAGTAATACAGAAAAGTACGCAAGACAATGTTTCAGCAATTTCTCTTCAAATTCATTCTTTTGTCACAACTTTCTCCCTCCTTATCTCATATAAAGTTCTCTCCTTGGTTCCTTATTACTATCTGCCTTAATATAAATCTCCGTCCCTACTTAAACAGTTCCCTTGCCAAAAATGTTGGTAGTAAAAGGACAGCTCAATAACTTAATCTCTTTTTTCTTCCACAATTTGGCCATGCTGCCCTAGCTGAAAAGTCATGATTTTGATAAAGGAGTTAACCAGAAATATTGATTATCTTTAAAGTGGCTGAACTACTAGTGTCTCATGGAAACGATATTGCTATACAGGAGAAACTTAAGAAAAGTTGTAGAACATGGTACCTCAAACTTTCGGAAGTAAAACCCGATCCAAGGTTTTCTTCTTAAGATTTTCTGCATTACCATGATAACGCAATGTATTTTGTAATAAACGCAATATTTGCCTAAAAATAATCTCAAAAGTAACGGCAAAGGGTATGCGTCGTGTTACATGTAGTATCTTATATGACAGAATACTACCGTATAGTATTCGCCCAAAATACATGACCAAATTAGCATACCAGAGATCCACCTAGCCCCTTTATACTAAATATATGTATATGATTTTAATTTGACCCTATGATTTTAAAAACCATGTAAAGGTCCTACAGTTGTAAAGGTATTCAATGTAATCAGAACGTGAACATATGTCAATTTCGCGGATTCACGAGAAGAAACGAACCGACAGGCTAACATACATTACGAAGTTAATACGTAACCTCTTCTCACTCGACTGATGGGTAAAAACAAGTGGATTCACAACATTACTGTTTTTATCTTAAAGTAAATGATCAATACAAGACTCCGGCCTGATGCAATAATGGTTAGATGGACCCAGATGGAGGGTAGTCCAGTAGAGCATGCCCATTGTAGGGTCAGTATAGTATATATATATATATATATATATATATATATATATATATATATATATATATATATATATATATATATATATATATATATATATATATATATATATATATATATATATATATATATATATATGTATATATATATATATATATATATATATATATATATATATATATATATATATATATATATATATATATATATATATATATATATATTTATATATTTATATATGTATATATATATAATGATTTTCTAATGTAATCTAATATTTTTGTGAAAGAAATATAGAAGGAAACAAACCAAATGCCATAAAGGGTTGACTCGACTGAATATAACTTTTTATATACTTATTCTGTACTAATGATTGGGATTAAATTCATTAAGATCTTATGGCCGCATTAGAAATGTGTCCTAAACACCCGATCATTAAACGACAGCTGGTCGGGTAATCAAGTTACATACCCCCGTTTCCGATTTGCATTACTTGCTTACTCGGTCATTAAATTACACGATATAAGCTCCGCCGGCTTGAGGTAATTACAGGTTTGTGATATTTACCAAGATCGAATTCTAGTGCTTGAAAGGCGATATTACGTTGTGGGTTTTTCCTATTAGTGTAGGGAATATGTTGCATGTATCATTAGACAGGCATACCCCCAAAGTGGACAACTTTTCGATGCGGCCGCTAGATCATAGTGCACACCACTTTTCATAAATTATTTCTTTAAACGGAAGTTCTATTTACCCCATTATGTACTATCATTGAATACCAACAATTCCGTAATCAAAATTACTGTGATATGTTTGTACTTTGAAGTAAAAGTCTGTATAGACGCCTTGAAGTGAATGAGCCTATTGACAGCTTGACGGAGATTAAAAATCATTACTAGAGCTGTAGAGTAGAACAGTAATTTTGAAATAAAATTACACGTATTTATGGCTTACCATAGTAAGAGATTTGAATATATGCTAAGAATATTATAGAATGATTTATGATTTCCTTCTTAAATTCCAAACATTGAAACTGATCTAAACATTCTATCCCTGCTGAATTTTGATTTTAGGTGGAGTTCAAATTCAAATTCAGCAGTTCATCCAGAGAGCATCGTGGCAGTCAATTGCAACATGGAGAGATCAACATGAAGAAAATAGTCTCCCTACTCGTAAAATATAGATTTGCATCAAAGATCTTATAATGAATCTAAGAATATTAAGAAATGACGTTAAAAGATCGCTAATTGATTTTGATGATCTTTTATATATTTTGATGAGCCTGTGTTGACTTTAGAGCATTTTAGAGGATCACTCCTTGAGGCTACCTCTTTGGTTCATGTAATTGCACATTTCATGTAAGATTTATTACGGTTAACACTAAATTAATTTGAGGTGATAATGGATCTTTTATGTAGTTTGTGAAGCCAAACCAAATATAATTTTGTATCAGTCAGGGAGATCTCCAAAAAGTTAGAGATACAAAAGCTATGGAGGCCGCCATTACGCGATATTATCCACAATGCCCCTATGCTCTCCCATTGACTTATGAGGTGGGTCAAACTTAAAACGGTTGGGAAATTTGTTTCAGGATCCGGTAACACGTGGGAAATGAGTATTCGGCTACTTTGAGAATAAATACACGAAAAATGTGTTGCTTCAAGAAATTTCATCGTTTATAATTCGAGAAAATCAGCGCGGAAAATCCTGATCTTTACCTGAATTCTTCGATTACTTGCAGTCAAGTGGCTTAAATGAAAGAGACCACTTACTAGACCTCCAGGTACATTTACATGAATGTTAAAAGGAATTGCATTGATTATGGGTTCAAGTAGTTGGAACAAGAAACAATCATCTTAAACAATTTGAAGATCTCCAACTTTTTGGAGATATATCGACCTTATCTAGGACTAGCAAAATGATTATGATACATTATTAACTCGGTTGCTGTTGTAAATTTGTTGAATCTGTATAGGTATGTGTGCATGATGCATACAGTTTTCTTTTTTATGCAAGCTTCGCTTCAGCTTTTGCAGCTGATAGCCAGTTGATGATTGTTCAATGTGTACTCATGCTTGTCACTCACTGATAAATGATCTTTATATTCGTGATAACCTTTTCCCTTGGTCAGATATATGCAAATTATTTGTCAGAAAGGGAGCTGATGCACTTTGAACGGTTATTGTTATTAATGTTTCATTATAATTGTTAAAAACTGTTTTCGTATTCTGGGGCCTTGCCTTGCCTTGCTTTGCTTTGGTCCCTTAATTACCAGGAGAATCGTCAGGGCGTCGTTTCAGTGAGTGGAACACCAGTCATTTCCAGGTTTGGCGGTTGTGGACGAGGGCTTGCGTTTCTGCAAAAGTCCTTCCTGGCCACTCACCGATGTTGTCAGTCAAGCGTTTACGTTGTCTTCCTCTCCCCTTGTGTTCCCTGGAGGATGGTTTTGGCTAAGCCGTTGAACCTCACACCAAGAATAAGTATTCTAAAACATATTTCCGATGCGAGAAAACATGACAATAAACTAGAATTTCACCCATGTTATTTCAACATTCTGAATTTGGTATTATGTTATTATAGGAGGGTATGAACAGTGATTTTTAAAATAGACCAGATAGTAAAAGTCGTGTGGGAAAAGATGTCCCTAAATCTTAGATCTTCCACCGACCACTTGTAATTGTTTTCCCTCGACCGCTAGAAGTTTGCGTTATATGCCTTTTTTTAGTTTACCTGCCAGCAGTGTTTTCTTTAAGAGAGGCTCGTCTCAGTTCGTACATCGTTGATCTCTGTAAAATTTCGGGATGCAAAACTTTGACATCACTTCCGGTTCTGAGACGCACAAGATCTGTTTGTACATGTGCATACATAGCGTTGTGTGGGTGTGTGAAGATCCAGTCGTAGTGCATAACGTTTTAACGATCTATGGGAAACTTGTTTTTTAGCTCAACATCCCTTTAAGGGATTTGAGCTTATGCTATGTCTTACTTAAGAGCTAGGTTCTCGCCCGGAGTTTTGCAGCGTTTATCATATCCTTAGCGTCTTTTGGATATTTTGCTGTGTTGCTATGTTTGTCTTGAATAGATCAATATGTTGATGCAACAACAATGCATATTGTTGCGGAGTTTTAACCACTTTTGCATTTTAAAATTCGCTAAAAATGTTTCAAATACTCGGATTTCGCTCGACGTAATCCGAGTGAATTTAGCATATATAATAACATTGGCTCGGGAAATACCACTGAATACCTCCGATAGAAAGAAAACTGCTTTCAATTGTTCGAGCCTTAATCTATAATTTGACACCTGCGCTAATTGGGCTTAATATTCCTTTTGGGATCTGTCCCACCGTATAGCCAAATTGGAGTACTTGATAGCTCGTTTGGGCTATAAACTTGGGGTCAAAAACTACCCTGAATAGGCTATCCTATCATGCATATAAAATCATTAAAGTGTAAACAACCAAAATCCACATTGAGTGCACTACCACATTACACGCATAATAACTTGCCTATTCTTGAGAAGTAATTTGTTTACGTATACTTGATGCATAAAATTGCGAGTTTATTCTTGATGTGTATTTGTTCAGGTGTCAAGTAAGTGGTCCATCTTTGACAAAGGACTACACGAAATGTTTTTTTTTCTGTCGTGGCCCTCAGGACTCTACGGGTCTAGTATTGTAAACTCCATGCTAGAAATCCGCCATCTTTTAATTGAGAACTATATTTAAAATTGTATGAAATGAAGAGAATAATGACTTCAAACTAAGTGCTATTTATTAAAGGTTGTATTTTAATGGTTAATATGCTAAAATTAATTTCAGGAAAGCAAATTATAGAATTTATGACGTTGTTTTATTCGCAAAAGTCATGTAAATTGGCAGCGTTGAGGAATGTTAACGAAAAGAACCGTTACCTATCCAATATATTAATAGCCAGGTCTAAAAAGTGATATGAAGAATGGTATCATTTAGACATTTTTACTGTTTCAGAAACATAATAGAAAATATTTATTACACAATATTTCTTGAAGAGTCACAAAGAGATAGTGAAGGAGAATAATGTTATTTGAAATTTGAAATAACCGAGGCTAGTCTCACCGGATGTAGTGAGATAAACACCTTACTCGGTAGCCTGGGGCACTACGTACTTGTATATATATATATATATATATATATATATATATATATATATATATATATATATATATATATATATATATATATATATATATATATATATATATATATATATATATATATATATATATATATATATATATATATATATATATATATATATATATATATATATATATATATATATATATATATATATATATATATATATATATATATATATATATATATATATATATATATATATATATATATATATATATATATATATATATATATATATATATATATATATATATATATATATATATATATATATAGCAACCATGTAATGGCTATAGCGTGCAATACGGTCAGAATGTTGACTACACTGGATGCGGTTCTGAAACTTAAAGAGTTAAGTTAACAGATTAAGAAATTGTTAGCGTCCATCACGTACACAATGTAGTCTTGCAACCTGTCAAATTCAGCGTGAGTACAATTTATTTCAGGAGAACCAAGTTGCAGATCGTCTTTCTTTGTTGTATGTATTACATTTTATAATTAATCAATTAAAACCTACATAATTGTGTTCTCTTTCTTTAAGTGTCGTGTCTAGCTTTTCGTTTTTTGAGGGGCTGAAGAAATTCCCCCTTCCCCCACCCCCTCCCCTCTCCTGCTCTTCAAGAATAAAACACTGAATGCCGTTTTCAAACTAGGGAGGACAGAGACGTACGAGTAGGGTCCGCCAAAAGGGTTTCTATTTCCCAATAGCATACATGCTTTATTTTGATGAAAGTGTGAAATTATTAACATAAAATTGAACGAAAAGGAGTAAATATGTTGGAAAATTTGTTTGATTTTCGCAAAACTTTCTGAGAATTTATCGCATAAAAGAATTTTCCTGGAAATTGAAGAAAAAAATCCCGGAAATTGAAGGAGATTTCACCAAAGGTCTTCCATCTCTTTGATTTCAAGAAAATAAAGGAAATTTTCTCAAAAATGAAGGAGATTTCCTGAAAAAATGACGAAGAGTTTCTTAAAATTCATGAAATTCATGTGTTCTTTTTATATTAAGGGAGAGGGGGCTATGAATTTTTAGCGGGCGAAACCCCGCCCCCCTTAAGACACGCCACTGCTTTCTTTATTACTATCCATGCAACAAAATTAAATGCCACGACAGCCTTTGTTTTAAAAGTATTCTTGTAAAGGATTAGTTCAGTGGTCAAGCATGCATCCATCGTAAATGAAAGAAGACTTCAAACGAAACAATATGGTGAAGAAAGCGTTCAAAAATCATATTTCGCTAAGGAGATATTCAAGTTTAAAGCTCTGTCATATCTGTGTAGAAATGACTGGGTGTAGCAAGTCTAAGTTGGCGTATGTATCCTCACATTCTTAATAATTGTTAATGTATTTTTTTTTCACTATTTGAATGATCTTTCCTCGCTTTCTTCAGGCGGTATATTATTAATTAAGTTTTACTATTTTTTGACATATCCCATAATGGCAGACCAAAATATGATAGAATATACAAAGGAATTTGAGAAATCTGAGGCTATGACATCACAACTGGTCTGATTGCCACTGGAAGTGTATTTTTGGGATGCTTTTATTTATTATTTGTGCTTCATTAATTGCGATAATTAGGATATTTGCTTAGAATGGCCAATATATTAGCCAGTTTCAATTTCACTCAAAGGCAAACATTGTTAATAAGATTTACATCATATTATAGTTGAGGCTTAAATTTCTTAGGCTTACTTTAAGCAACAGTTTTCACATTTTTAAAAGATGTTTAAGCTCCGATACGCAGTGGGGCGACTTGAATCCTGGCATGCCTGGGGACTCGTGGTGATTTTGGTCTGCGCAGTGATGTCGGAACTAGTTTTATACCCACCCCCCAAAACATATATTAAGCTACTACATCATTGATGTTCTGGCATCACAACCAATGGCGCCGCCAGGGGTTTGAGATTTGGGAGCACAAATCTTTTCGGCATGTGGTCAATGGCCTAAGGGGTCCAGGGACAAAAGCACGGCGGGTGTCTTGAGGCGAAGCTTCAGGAAACCTCGCATTTCTGCAATGTTACATACTACTCACCCCCCCACACACCCCCACCTCCCCATTAAAAAAATGACTCAAAAATAACCATTTTTGACAAAATATATTTTTTTAACATTTCAAGCATTGCCATGTCCCCCATGCCCCCCGTGACGGTGCCACTGATCACAACTATATTATAGCTCATGCTTGCATTTCACAAATATAAAATAAACATCAAACATGTATTGTACCCACCAATTAAAACTTGTAACCACCCCAAAATATATGTTGAGCTATTACATCATTGATTCGAATGAATAACTGCTGGTTCGAGGAAAATATTATTTACATCACCTTACCTACTTGGCTACATCAAGCATTATTCAAGCTAGGGATTTGAATGAATATTTTCCGTATTACCAACAAATCATGTAGCAATTGTTTGAAATTTCAATTAATCAAACAATTTCAATCGAGTTCTATATTTTGGGTTCATATGACGATTTCGCCCCTCTAAACTAGCATTGTTTGCTAAATAGTGAATATAAATTGCCTGAATGTTTGCACAAAATTTATGTAAACCATCTCTAATCTCGTAAAGAGGTCTATTGAATAATACCTTAAATAATTTTGTATGACTGTTCAAGGGTGTGTTTGTTCTTTAAATCAGTGTTCCTTCAACCTTGTTTGCAGTATATGCACAACAATTCTGATTCCTGCTCGACTTACTATACATCAGTCGTTCAGTTGTGAAGTGGAGTAAGAACTTTATATTGAAATCAATAGCTTTTCTGTCGATATTGACAGCAAAAACATCTTACTCTTCTATTCAGGAGTTCAGCATTTTTTCCTGTGTTTTAACCATTAAGAAACAATGTTAAAATATGGCGTTTCACCGTCGTGGATGTTTCAATTGACGCTTTTAGTAGTTTCTGTTTTCTTTTGGGATGGAAATTGCCAGCAACGAACTTGCGGTGTATGTAATTGGGATGAAGTATCAAAGACAGCTAATTGCACTGACAGATATTTGATACATGAAATTCCAAAAGAATGTTATGAAGCTAAAGTGTTGATAATGAGGCACTTATTTGGCTTGAATGACGCAATACCTAATTATATCTTCGAAAGTAAGTTATAATTTAATGAATCATATTTTCTTGTTCAACTCCTTTAAAGAAAAATTCCCGATAATTTCATTTTCATTTATGTGATAGAGTAATATTACAAAGGCCACACATCGTGTTAACATGTATTACGTGGAGATGAAAAGCAATACAGTCCAACCTTCTTATTTAGTCAATATATTTACACAATCACCGACAAGCCAATCAATTACCGCTACGGAAGTGACGTTAGTAGGATGTATCTAATTTCTTTAAAGAGGGTATCTCGTCTCAATACCTTGAGGTGGGATTCCCTTTTAAAGAAAAAAAGATAAAAATTCCATATCCGCTTTTAGACTTGCAGATAAAGACAACGGTCATGTATTTAATTTCTAAATTATTGGAAACATTTTTTGTTTAATTATTGAGATTGGGTAGAACATGCACGTTACTAGAACATGGTTTGCCCATCTTCTCACGTACCTTATCCACTATAAACAAAGTTTTGGCTTACATGAAGATACATACAGAATTACGGTAACTTATATCCGCAATTTCTTAACCATAGCCACAAAACTACAGAAAGTATTGTTGTGCAAAATAAATGACAACCTGAAATATCTGAAAAGGTGACCAATTCATTGATAAGTTTATTGCAGATGTATTACTGGCTTTATTGTTAATTTTTACTAGTTTAGTATCATGTTAGACTGGTCGATTTCCGATGTTGGTCTTGGCTATTTGACTATCATTTTGATTTGTTGATTGTCGATCGTGATTGATTAATTACTTCAAAGTTTATATGCTTATCAATAATGCATTGCATAATGAATTGCTAGAATTTGGTTTTCAATATCTCGATGCCACCTGGCAGTCTGAACTCCTCACTTTCATACCCCTTTCTACTACGTGATGACATAAAATTGTTTGGTTGGTGAACTTCTGCTTTGTTAATTCGCTAAAAGAACATTTTCATATAGTGTTATACAGGCGAGATATTCTACAATATTTTCCTTTTTTGCAGCTTTTATTAATCTACAGTCTCTTACGCTAGCCAGTAACAAATTAGTGATCTTACCAAAATGTTTATTCTGTCGTGCTAAAAGGCTCACTGAAATCAACTTAGCGGATAACCAACTTGAACAACTACAGGATCAGTTTAGACAAAATAATAAACTTCAGCGGTTGAATCTTAATAAGAACAAACTATGGAGCATTTCAGAAGACACTTTTCTCAAGCTAACGGAATTAGAATTTCTAGATCTTTCAGATAATTTACTCACTTCCAGCATAAGACTTTTCCCTCAGATTAGTAAGTCAATAATATGGATAAATCTGATGAATAACAGAATAACGAATGCATCCAATCTTGCTAAGCTTGTTCAGAGTAAAGCGAATTTGAAACTGCAGCTAATTGGGAACTGTCTAGCTAGTGAGTGCGATAGTGATGTCATTGAGACCTTTAAGAAAAATCAGCCACAAGCTTTATGGCTCAAGGTAGGCCTAATACATATTATTCAATCTTCATTATTTTTGAAGTTTGTATCACTTACATTCAAATTGCTTCATTATGGTGACATATGTTCTTTATCCGAAATATGTGGTCAAGTTTGGAAGCAAGCTAAGGATGGTCCCGATTCACCTACCAGTCCGGCAAGTACCGATTTGACTGTAACGAATATGATATTCAATACATAATTAGATGATATAATTTATGTGTCTTTATTAATTTGTCCATTCCTTGCTGAAATCCGTTGTATTTATTCCTAATTATCTATATCAACCCAAACAAGATCAAAATGTAATGTTTTATTATCGGCTAGTTCTAAATACTTATTTTTGCAGTAATAACACTTTAATTTACACGCAATAGAAGCAAGGCGTTTGTTTCGTTTTCTTAGATTATGTTTTGTAATGTGGTATGTACAACAACAAGCATTTAATTAATTGTTTGTGACAAAGACCATATAGCCTAGAGCACCGTAGTAAATTGTATTGTACTTTCAAAACTAAATGTTGGAATTGAATATGTTAATTCAAGACTCCGGACATAATCATCGAAAATTATTCCGTAATATTACAATACCTGAAAGCAATCATAGTACTATTTGTTTCAATCTTGAAAAGTTCCCAGTTTCCACCCATTTTTCCTTTAAAAAGATTTTCTAGTCGTGAAACCCTTCCTTCAAGTTTCAGTGCGTTTTATGAGTCAGACTTGTTTCATGTTCTATTTGCAGGACCTATTAATGGATCAATTAATTTTGCAGAATACATAATGGTTCAAAAGTCGTCTACAGTGAAATATAATTGTTACTTTAGTTTTAGTCGTGTGAGCTAATAAACTTTGACTATTTCAACTTGGAGACATTATACAATGATTAACGGACAATAAAGACGTTTTAAAGCTATGATGAAACGCTGAAGCAGGAGTGGCATTTTGTACTTGGAGCCATTGTTCTGAGATTTTTCTAGTCATCAAATAGAGTAGGACCATATTTTTACAGTATTATATACTCAAGGCTTCGAAATCAACTTTCCCCAGCCTCTATTTCCCATTTTCCACCAACCTTGACTGGGATCTTTTGATGTTTCTGAACCTAGACACACTAGATACTAGCAGTGAGGGCGTGTCATCTCTATCCGACTAGTTGAGATTTGTATGTGGTTTCCCATTGACAATTATTACGTGTGTTCTAATGTGACTATATCCATAAATAATATGAGTAACTAACATAGCAAGAGGAGACATGTGGGAGTATTACGGGACTCATTGACATACACGGTGCGTATGTTTACAGATCAAGAGTCTGTACCTTCGAGAGTTTGAACATTGAATGATTTTCATAGTAAAATCATTGGTAGGACTAATTGGGCAGAATGTAAAATAAGACACTTTAAATGTATTTGAGTTAATTCTTATCAGATTCTTTGCAGAGATTGTTGGCATTCGAACATCTTATGAATGCATAGGGCAAATGAAACGTACTAACTAGTAATTGACCGGAATATTCATTATCATCTGAAATGTGGAATTCCTTTCTTACAGTCATATTCGAAAAAAAATATTGTTTCATTTTGAATATTTTACAGAAAAACATTTAAAATTTATTTTAACGATTTTTTTCAGGATTTCTGCCAAAGTGAAGCTACGAGAGACAGACTTGATACGGTATTTTTTGTCTTTTACCGTAGTCCTATTGTCTTAACTTGTATATATCTTCTATCTCTCTAAATATCAGGATTGCGTTCTCTTGACAAATATCACAAAAAACATATCACACAACAGCTCCCTTATTCAGTAAAGCTGGTTAAGAAGAGTAAATAAAGTACGTTGTGGCTAAAAGATGGTGGGAGTTACCCGATCTTTCTGTAGTTTTAGTAGTAATGTAAATAGAATATTCAATAAGGGTAAAATATAGCTCTTTTACGAGTACATCATTTTTTATAAAACACGTAAAGTTCAGTCGTAAGAGTGCAGTTGTAGGAAAAAAAAATCGGGAGAGAGTATTAAGGGAATAAGCGTACATCTGGTTAAATAAGTATTGTTTGAAACAGAAGCTAGTCTATTAAGTATCTTATCAAAACTCAAGAATTAAAGGTTGTAACCAGGCCTATTAAAAAGTGCCACTGCATGCTTGATCGCTGAAGGCACGATGGGCGGACAAATAACCTAGTCAATAAAACAGCACTGTTGTAGCCCATTTTCAACACGTACCTTCGAATATCTCCCCTGGCTGCCTGACAGATTTTCTTACATAGTATGAAAATCATAGTGTTTTATTTATCAAATAGGCAAGTCAATCGAGTATAACTGCATTATTTGGCATCAAATACTTTGAAATACAATTTGCAAGTGTGCGAAAGATATTTTGGAGGGTTATAATTAAATAAGATCACCTGCATCAAATTCTAACTTAAGGTGCTTTCTATTTATTTGAGATAAAAATGTTCAACCTGATCTTTTTTAAACAATAAGCTATTTTTCTTGTTGTATATCACATTGCTTACCTTTTTAGCTACTCATTCTAATCTTGGGGGCGACTATAATCTTTGACAGGCTACTATACAGTTATTGTAGGATTCATCGAGGTAGCAAAATACTAGAGATGCTAATGACACGCAAGAAAAGTAAACGTACAAATAAACAGCAGAAGAGACTCAGTTTTCTGTCAACAATTTTCAATCATAGAAAAATAATATCTCCATCCATTCAAACATAAATATCTTCATTCATTCAAACATAAAACAAATTTCTAAGTTGAGATCATTCTCTGGGAACACTGAGTTGCAACTACAAGGTCGCTAGGAGTGATTGGCAGTACGAATGCAACCCTAAAAATAAGGTAATTTGAATTACCCTTTAAATAAGGTTAAGTTGTGTATTACGTCATCGCATGAGCCTGCACATTGCACGAGTCCACACTACATGTATGGGGGTTTTCATTTTTTGCTCTGGATTGTTCCAAATTTTACTTGACATCCTGAAATGTTGAAGACGGATAGTAAATATATATTCAGAGCTTTTAACCACTGCTTTTTGAAATTCCTCGTAACCTCTTTGAGAAAATCAACAACAAAACAGATTGCTCATAATCCATATCCAAAAATTTAGGATATCAACTTAAATTTTGGACAATCCAGAGCGGAAAATGAAAAACCCCATACGTTTAGTGTGGGTTCGCGCAATATGTAGGCTGTGTGATGACGTAATACATAGAAGTACTTTATTTATAGGGTAATTCAAATTACTTTATTTTTAGGTTTGTACCCAGACTGATTGACACATGCAAATATAAAACTTCCACGTGTCACAAAAAATAGTGCAAAATAAACCCAGTATTCTCATAAAAATAAATATTTTTCCACTAATATTTCAAAAGTGTAATTACGGGCTCAATTTCGTGGCTGCGGATTTTGATTATTACTGTAATTAATTATCAAGTAGGTCTGTGTTATTTGTTGCAGGATTTCTGCCCAAACGGGAAAACCACTGCCACATGAAACAAGGTATTCTCTTATAAATATAAAACTTAAAACGCAAATATAAAACTTCCACGTGTTACAAAGAATAGTGCAAAATAAACCAGTATTCTCATAAAAAAAAAAAAAACAAATCCACTAATAGTTCAAAACTGTAATTACGGGTTCAAATTCGTGGCTACGGATTTTGATTATTACTGTAATTAATTATCAAGTAGGTCTGTGTTATTCGTTGCAGGATTTCTGCCCAAACGGGAAAACCACAGCCACACGAAACAAGGTACTGTATTCTCTATTTCTAACTTGATTTGTAAAAGGGATAATTTCTTCAGTTATCTACTTGGCAAGCTTTTTACCTTGATTTCTAGAAAGCATTCTTTTGTATGAATGTTGCAGTTTAAAGGAGACATAAAGTCTAATACAATCATTATGTCATATGATAGAGGATACAAATTGTAATCAACCACCAAATACAGCAAGTCAAAATCTTATTTCTATCTCAAGTTATTCATGTTTGAAATTGACACATATGGAGGTTACGATTTTGTTCAATTCTGTATTGAAATATTGTGCATGATGACATAATTTCCCCAATAGAGAGATAAGGAATTTAATGTATTTCTTCATAAATGTGATTAAAGTTTGTATTCCAAAATGATGTGAAAGAAAGTAACAGAATGTTTTGTTAATTTCATGTGCACACAAAAAAATCTTAGACCCTTACATAAGAAAACAAATTTCTCATAACCTAGAAATGTTGAGGTAGATTATAAAGAAATACAAAGCATACCAACATCCTGCTGGGCTGATGACATCATATTCTGCATGTTTTGAAATCAAAATGGCGGCTTCCATAGTATTATTTAGTAGTAGAATTAAAGATTTTAATAATCATACATATTGTGTTAGATTGCTTAAGGGGGTATGAAGCTTGGTCAGAAAAACTTGTTATTCTTAATTCAATCATATGGAATAAGGATTATGTCACACTTTATGTCTCCTTTAACTTCTTCTTGCGATTTACAATTCCAAATGTATTATATCACTTGTCTTTGTTTCTTTACAATAAAAGTATGTTGTTTTCATTATATTTACAGGAACATGAATATCATACTAAGCCATACACTACTCAAAGTCCAGGTAACACATATAAATATAATTCACAAAATTTAGTTTTTCCTTGTCAAATTTATATTTATTAGTCCGGTTTGTACCCCCGATCAGGAGAACAGTTTTGTTCTCCCAATCGGAGGATCCTTTACAGAAGTATCCCACAATGTATATTTCCAAATTCAAAGTTTGTATATGAATAACATAAGAATCAGACACATTTTGAGCGCGGGAACTTAACCACTGCGAAGGGTTTATTTTTTTCTTCAGAATTTGAAATAATGGCCTATCAATTATCTTTTCACAGTGCGCTTTTCAAATTCACAGTGCTGTTTTCAAAAAATTTAAAGAAAAGTGAGAAAATCTTATTATTTGCTACCGTTAGGCATTC
>JAIGNY010003794.1:402500-430000 GCA_020152595.1 Chiridota heheva
CATTCAAATCTTAAAATAAAAGATTCCTTTAGTCCCAGTCGATTTCAGGTTTCAACCGTTTGAATCCTTTCAAAATCAGCCTCTTCGCCACAGCTCTTATTTTTGCGGTTTGCGACATTTAATCCGTAGTATGAATAGCAAGGCAACACACTGACCGACCTTCATAAAATGTTGTCCTTTTTGTCTGTATCCCTGAACGTATTGGGATTTAAAATTATTACATAACGTTACATAATAAACACATTTTAGAAAAGTAATACCTGGAGTAGTGATCTACCTGCAAGTGGTGTATAAAGAAAGTCTCATGGACTGAAGGTTGAATCTTGAAATGTTAAATTGCAATAAATGATATTTCAAGTGCGAGAATTCTTGGAGATGGATGTGATGTGAGATTGTGGAAGGTGCAACGGTGCTTACCTGATTTTAGATTGCAGTGTAACCAGGTACCTATTCGAGGATGGAGAAAATATTCTTATTATACGAAAAGGACAATAACCCTTATAGATATGCAAGGGTATAATTTTTCTTTCTTTTTTCATCTTCTGAAAACATACAAAATTTGGATTTGAGGAAAATTTCCTTGAAAGTGGCAGCATTAACGTGGACTGAAATTTGGCAAGTGACAGGAATATGTGCGTCTGACAAAGGAAGAGGAATCCTATTGTTACTGTATTAAAAACACTTGTAGCTTGACATCTGTTGTAATATTCTTGTGGCTATCCATGTGAATATAAGTTGCTCTGAGCAAATTTTTTACCAACCAAATGAAAAATTAAGAGAATGTGAAATTTATCTCGCTGAAATGATACAACGATAAATTCTTTGCCTACTTTTGTGATTTTTCCAAATACTCAACGCTAAATTCGCCCATTTTATCCCAGGTGTATGTTGCTAAGAAAATACTATTTCAAATAGCAGCCGAGGTCGTGACTTGCAATTTTGTATATTCTTTCAGGAATGTTGCACGGTTTACCATTTCAAATGTTTTTCATGAGTAAGAATTAGGGAATTCGTGAATTATTTAATACTCCTTTTCATATATTGGAACAATGGCGAACGCAAAGGTGGAACGGGGCATTCCACCCACCCCCCTTCCCCCCTCCTTCCCTTCTCCCATCCCCTGTTCATCTTTATAGTCAGTCGAGGAATTATAGAGCTATCAATTGACGTATTTTTTTTGACGGGGAAATGGCGGGGTGGAAAAAAAACTAAGAATTGTGGACGTGAAAAAAATCATTAAACCTTGAAGAGGTTGATAAACAATTTCATTCCTTCTGTCCGTTATGTGGACAGAATAATGAAACCAAGAACAATATTGTAAAACCGAGCGCGTTGTTACCATCACACTCTTTTGTATTCCATTTAATAACAATCATTAACTTGATCCTAAATTTATCGCTTTTCATAGTCATAATCCTCAAATTTCTTATTTTCTAAATAAAGATGTCAAAATGTACGGTTTTCTTGATCGTAAGGTCATGCATGACCTTTATATCCCAAATTTAAAGCAAATTTTCAGTCGGTTTTCCGTTCTTTTAATTTCCGGACTATATGGATAATTGTTCCCCCACCCTTACTGCAGGCACGATACTTTTTTTCGATCTGATTTGGACAATGCTTACACACAAAAAAAATATGTTGGTAAATTTACCCAAAAATTGAGTAAACTTCGTTCTCAAAATTTACTCATTTGCAGCGAGTGTATTTAGCTCGTAATGAGTAAAAATACATTAATTAAATGAGTAAAATTACTCTATTTCACAGCAACCAGAATGCTGTCCTCAAAATCAGATGCCTCCGAGTATGCTTACACATCACCTCGTACTTCTACACATGACCAGATGACCGAAAGAGTAGAACTCATTTAATTTAATTCTAATAAAAGAAGCTAAACATGCATAGCGATTACTAACGTTACACGAGATATGTGCTTAGGCCACTTGTGGGCACCGACATCAACCACTAAATGTAAGATTTTTACAATATGAGCTACGAAAATCCGTTTCCTGTAGCATCTGACGTTACTAGTAGCACTACAGTAACAGTGCACATGTTGCTACAACTGCTAATCGTACTAGACCTAACTTACATGTAAGCCTGTTAGGCTATAACACTAGGCGTAAGACCAAGTATCGAGCCTTGAGGCATGATTGATGCTCAATATTATTTCACTTTAAAACTATATATTGAAATATCTGTTATTATAGCGTGGGTAGATACTGCTATTGAAACATTCCAGATATTACAGTAAAACGAATTATTGTAAGTTGTATTGTGAAACTCTTACTTTTTGTGGTTGGGTGTCGGTAACCACCAGTCGCGTATGCACATCTCGAGTGTAACGTTAGTCGCACAGGGTTAATTCACTCGCTGTGTTCATGCCCGACGCTGGGTAAACTGAAATCATTTGTATTGATAAAAACAAAATGAATTACCAGCACTCATTATCTTAAACACACACGAACAGGAGTACATTTCAGAATGTTGGGACATAACGCAACTTACACCATCATGAGTAGATAGAGATTTTAGAGTGAATGAAAACAGAAAGGAATGAAAACCACTATTTAGCTGGTCTTTTTATATCTATTAAGCTGTTTTTACTAAAACTTTGAGGAAATGTTACTCTTCTTTTTATTAATTTACCTATCATTATTTTGTGTATACGAAAATAAAACATTCGAAAACCGTTCATGAACAGATAAAGTGAAGATCATCATATGAATAATCAATATATTTTTACCTTGTGAATAACAATCTTAATATGAGTCAAAGTGATAGTTTATTTCAAAAATGAGAACTCTTATTTGCCAGTCACCTGTCAGTCTGGAAGTTCCCTTTATACATCGTCCTAAACTGAGAGGAGTTTGCTCCTGAGGTCATCGTTTTCCTCTCCTTATTTCTCGAAATGGACTGCTAATGGTATTTAATGGTACTGAATGATTTATAGCATTTCTCCTTATGTGTACGTGTAATTCTCTTGATTTACTTTCTTTGCTTTTCACATAATGTTCTGCAGCATGGTTTCTCTGTACACCAACTCCGCTGAGTTGAGATACCAAGTCTAAATACGAGATAAATAAACATAATACTCCACAAAATGGGATAGAAGTTTACAAAATGCTTGAAAGTCTCTATGCACTGCACAAATTGTATATGAATAGAGAAATATGCAGGATGGGTAATGGCTGCCTCCGTGGGCTGACTAACTTCCAGTTCAAGAGCTTCTGCTTGTTTCCTCGAACAACGGGTACCTCCCAGACTGCCTGTAAGTATCCATAATAATTGTTTTGGAATGATCATAACATTCCAAAATCATAAGGAATTCTTGAGAGACATACCAAAAAATGGCTTTATTGTGCATCGAATTTTCCTTGTTTAAGCTCAATAGTCTTACAACAAAACAAAGTGGCTCCTCTGCATGCCATACCAGGGACTATAAAAGTTAAACTTATAAACGGAAATATATCAAGATTTATATGGCTATATAAAGCCCTTTCGCCTTGATATACACCAGATATAAAGCCATAAACGGGATTTCTGTAAAAAACATACACATATGGGTAATTTAGACGGTAGTCAAACAACTTCATACTCATGGGTAACAAATCAGATCGTTATCAACATAAATACATTCTAAGGGATTCGGTGACACAAAACTTGATAATCTAAAAATGAAATATTCTCGTCGAATCTGCACTGGCGTTTCCAACGCTCTGCATAGGCCTATGTCCAATAATCGGTCAATGATTAGTGAGCACAAAAAGGAGCGCACGACTATAACCAGTTTTGTTTGCTTACACGTATTAGTGTTATTCATTTCAACAACAAACGTTGGAAATGAATCAATTCTGTTATCTTTGCGCTTAAAAGATTGTGATATTTTGCACTTGTCATATTGTTTGCGACTTCTGAAAATGCCAATTTCCTATCACCAGTCCGGGAGAATCCCTCGATCGTGGGGTACCAAGTTTGCAAAACCTTCCTGATTTAAACGACAAAAGTTATGCACTAGATAAAAATAAGATGAAGATGACCCAAAATTGTGTCATATATAATTTTGGTAACATAATAGACTACTTTTCAAATAAAATCAATATCAGATTGAAGAAGCAAAAAATGGCTATATTGTGCATCGAATTTGTCCTTGTTTGAGCTCAATAGTCTTATAACAAAACAAAGCGGCTCCCCTGCATGTCATATCAGGACCACAAGAGTTAAAGTAGGTCCCTGTAGAGTTCCAATTTCTCTTTACCAAACGGCGTTCAAGATTGCCCCCCGAAAAGATAGAAACGTTATGTCAATAAACTTTTAAGTGAGATCACAAGGGAGGGGGTGGGAGAGGAAGGAGAGGGGGTAGGGGGGGGGGAATTTTGAAAGGAAAACTTGTATTAAATGAATATTCATTAGATATAACCTTTGCCTTTTCAAGTTCACCGTGGACTTTGCAACAAAATAACTTTTCTGTTAGAGTTTGAACAAGCGCCTCAAAATATAGTTTCGTGTCTGTGTCTGTGTCAAATATAGTTTTGTGTCTGCTTAGTCATTGCTGATACTTTGCACATACATCATATAATACAAATATTCCTCCCGTGATCTCAGTCAAAATCCCATTCACATAAGGTTATCACATGTAAGCTAAATTGGTCGCCTCCATGGATCTTCATGAACACGAAGCTCCAGGTTTTGGTGTATTCCTTGTTACACCAGTTGGGTTGTTGGGTTTCTTCAGAATGGACAAAAACCATTAGACTTCATCATCACCATTGTTACCATCGTTAGTCGTCGGACTGTCGGAAGTGAGAACCTAATAAAAAATGTATGTTGTGCACCAAGCAATTAAAAAATCAAATATCTTTATATTTCTAAATATCTTTAAATATTCTTTATACAGCCATATAAATCTGTATATACGTTTAAAATATATCATCTGTATATACTTTATCCAGCTTTACACATAGTATAAAGTTGTATTCCCAAATGAAATATTTCTCTGTATATACTATATCTGGCTTTATATAGTTGTATACATCCATATATGCATATAAACTTTAAATATCTACTAATGTATATTATGCTTTATATAGTCATATACATCTGTATATACATATGAAATAAGCCCTTTGTATATACTATATCTGGCTTTATATAGTTCTATATATCCTTATACGTATATAAACTTTATATAGGTATATCATGCTTTGTATAGCCATATAAATTTGTATATACACATATATTATGCCCTCTGAATATACTATATCTGGCTTTATATAGACTCCTTTTTAAATGAAATCAATACCAGATTTAAAAGGAAAAAAAAACATACATTAAATTAATTGAAATAGTATTTAAATTCTAAGATACTATTTTTCTCCAAAAATTGACCTACACAGTTTTGAATTTCTATCAATATCTGTAAATTGGACTGGTAAACTGAAAAACTGGTCTGGGTAACTTTTGAGAAAGGTGATGATAACTGATTTAAAGTAGATTTCATGAAGCAAAACCTTTTTCAAATTTAAGATTGTAGTTTCAAATATATGAACAATTTATGTTAAGCTCGTTTTGTTTCATGGGAAATCTTCTTCAATGGTGACCTCTATAGCCAACAAAAACCCTAGATTGAGGATTTATATTGACAGCCGAATGATGCTTGGCTGTTTCCAATAAAGTGACCCGATGAATGAAGGGAAAATTTACTACTGAAATACTGTATATTTATGGGATGAAAAACAAGTTTGCAAAAAACCCAAATTTAAATATGTAAAATATAGGCCACAATATGAAGCTATATCATAAGCGAGGTTTACATGCATATAGAATGATACTTAAATTTGTACAACTTTCGTGTTGAAAGTCATCAACCAAGAAAAAATGTTGGCCTTTGCAGGAATGCATTATGTTATTGTGTTTCTTGTTTGCTCGCACTTCATAGTAATTTGTATGTTTACCTTTGTATTGTTAATAAATGTAGGTGCTGTGACTTTTTTTTTAAGAAGACGTGTTTACGCGATAAGATAATCTTTTTTTTAAAGTGTGGGAAAACTCACAACAATTTTTCGTTATATCTTTTTTTACAGTTTACATAATGTCAAGTCCTGATAATGATAATTAGCACATCGTTTAAGTGCAAATTGCAAATGATAAAATATAATAGGGATTAAAGGTACAAGACGCATGGCTGAATGCATTTTTTTTCTTCAAAATCTACACAACGACAATATCTAAAAGTTGACTGCTAATTTGCTTTCCGAAACCATTGACAAAGTTTATAGCCAGTCCGGGAGAGGTCCTAGTTTAAGGAAACTGTCAACCACCTGAGCTAATAGGGATTCTGCAGCCGTTCTGTTTATATTTGATGATAAAAGTGTACTTAAAGATTAAGTGAGAGACCAGTTTGTCATATAGATTGTAAGATATTGTGATTTGTAGTTTCATTCTTTAGATCTGCAATCTTAAAGCTAATATTAAGCTGTTGAAAATTTTTGAATTTTTAAATTAAGTTTTTCGCGCCGGAAAGCTAGCTTTTTTCTTGTATTCTAAACACAATTCAAAAACGGAGTGGATAATAATATTTGACCATGAAGCAATCAATGTTTTTCACGGAGTTCCAAGTTTTGCCGGGCAATGAAATTTTTTGCAGAGGTATTTTAAATTTGAAATTATAACACTACATACGTTAGTGTAGCAAAACATTATGAAAAATATCACAAAATAGCGATTTCCATGTCACGAAAAGTTCCTAATTTAAGGAATCTTTTTGTTAATCTTAATTTGATCCCATTACCTTGAGAACCATGTAATGGTCATAAAGTTGTAAAGGTATTCATTGGTCATTTTTCCATGACACAAGGAATGTGGTCATTTCGGTGACCAAACTGTTTTAGAGTGTCACACATCCCTGCTTGTACATTCTGCAGTGACTGCAAGTCACTTATTAAATATTCAGAAAAAAGGTATGTCTGACAATAATTTGCAACAGGAAAGTTTCTGTAAATAATATCTCAAGACATGGGTAAAGGTGTGAGGTCATGTAACAATATAGTGGGACACAAACAGTCAAATGGCAAAATATGATGTCCTGTGTTGCTTTTCCATTACTTTTCATAATCTTATCATAGGCACAATTTTGGTTGAGTTATGTGAACAGATTGGTCGAGTAGGACAGTGGATTTTTTGCTTTGATTTTAATGTTTTGATGGTGCCAATGAGACTTTTCTGGTAACTTGAAATGCTGGTTATTTTCTGTAAGAAGTAATTTTTTTTACCAGAGACCCCTGTACCTGAAAAGGACAAGCACAAAACGAAAAAAAGAAGGCACCTTCTACGCCGTTCTTTGAATTTTATGTACTATTCTTAGCACCAAAGGGAGGAGATAATACTTTTTTGTAAAATCAGTCATTTTTATTGCACTAAGATATTTTAGAGATGTTTTGGTGTGTCACACATGTAGTGTATGAACAGCCACTGGAATCTAAAAGTGATCAAGTATTTTATTTGCACTTTAAAAAGCGCAACTCCACGAAGGGTCATTTTTGGCCACCACTTGAGCAGAAGGTACTTTTGTCTCCGCCATTCGTTACCGTTGCTCCCTTGTGCAAGCCTCCTTCTTTATCATATTAACTAAATACAATTGTGCTGTTTTGTTCATGTCGAGTTAACAGTTTTTAATTTCGTTTTTCTCAACAGGCATGCCAGCTCCGGTTCTTATAGTACTGATTACTATTATTATTATTATTATTGGTATTATTTTCGTTGCCGCTTTTGTAGCCATCATGATTAATAAAATAAAAACAACCTAATTGTCCAAACAATACAAATACCTCAAGCCCAGTCCCGCAACGTGTTCCTGCTGCAGACGAACAATGCTGTGGGAATTTGCAGGATTATTCTAATGCACCGGTAGGAAATGAGGAGAGCCATGAAATGATGAGACCATGTATATAATTTGACACAATTGACTTAAAAAAGAAATTTATGGCGGAATCGCAGAATGACATGGGGGATTAATGCCGAATTGAATGGGGAATAAATGTCGAATGACGAGTTGACGTCGATTGAAATGGAGTGCAAGGATACAAGAGGAAATTCACATTTGTTGGTGGTTAAGGAGGAGAGAATGAAGAATGCAACGTCGATCTGAAAAGTACAATACACAACACTTTGTGTCGCTTCTCTGTAAAAAAAAAACACAACTTACAGCTATTCAAGTGCAACAAAAATCGCCCAAACTTACAAGATTGCAACTTAGTTACATTTTGCTACGCCTAAATAGGGGGACAGGGGTAGACAAGGATATATAGATTGCCCCTAGCCTCCCTGTAATAGCGGCGATAAAATGAACCATACTCAATTCTGTCAAGATTTTAGGAATAGTGGTTGTAAGATGAATCAGTTCATAGAGTTCACACACCTTGGCTTAGGCGTTGTAAGTGTTGATATTTGTTTTAGTTTGTTGGTTGGCGTCTTTGTGTACTGTACGAAGTTGGAGCTTACTATTCACATAATGAAGCTATGCTGCACGATACCTAATCCTTTTACGAAGATATACACTGGACTATAATTTGTTTTCAAAATAGACTACTAACAAACTCCTTATCATGCAGGCATATGTAGTGCAGTTGAAATTTGTTGAGGAATTGATAATATAGAACAATTACACAGTACAGTAAGGTCTGATATGATTTCCTTTGAAAAATTAAAACAAGATGCGAGAAGTGTTGTTCCATTATTATTAATAATCCTGCAGGTTAGACGCCAAGATCTCTGGATGATTGCTTAACCAAGATTAATGTGCCAATAACAAATTTGAATTCAATTTCCTTTTTCATTAATTGGGAGAGCAAATACTATTGCTTCCTGTACCGTATTAATGCAAAAATATTGTCACCAAACGGTTTCCTCCCAAAAATAAATGTTCTTCACGATGATTTTTGAACTATTGTATAATTCAAATGTACTTTATTCAACATATCTTTGTATACGACTTGGAATATTTACAACCAGTTTTTTACCTGACCACCGGTGTTCCACTCACTCGTCAAAACTTTGCGGGTGGCATCATGCATTTGCATCAATTAAAACAGGGAAATTTGACAATCCTAGGATTAGAGTGATCATTCCATTGATTTAAATTTGACATTGACTGCACAGAATATGGCATTTCAATTAATATAATTGCAAATTTGTTGGCATCCTTTCGAAACGCAGAGGTTTTCTTCACTTTTCTACGTTTTTGAAACTATGGTTTTGTACTAAACGCTTATATTTCACCAGGGTACCTTTGGTATGGTGCACTATCATCGGAAATAGTACATCTTCCCAGCTAAAAAAGATTATATATTATCCACAAAGGGGCAATTCGCTTTACATTCCTTTAAAGTTACTTTCAATTAAACCCAAAATTGGGACCAACACCCCTCTGCACAGTCGCAACCGCAGGGAAAACATCGTTGTCACCCGCATAAGCCTCGGCCACTCATCTCTCACTCACTGCCATCTGTTGTCCGGCTCCCCTACCCTCTCTGTCCCACTTGTAACACCGATCTCTCCATTAAGCATATCTTCGTAACGTGTCTCTTATATCAGAACTCAAGATCTCTTCAGTCCTCACCATCCTCAATCTCTGACCTTTTCAAAAACAATTCTTCCTCAAACATCATCAACTTCCTCCGCAACAACAAGCTCTTCCACTACATTTAACTTCTCCCTCCCATTTCTACACCTAACCTTACTTACCTCCTTTTTTTCTCTCTTTCTGTTTTGCCCCCTTTTCTTCCTTACAAACCTTCCTTTTCTCACTATCCTAAATCTTACACCATAATTTATTAACACCCTCTTGGCACATTTGACTTTGACTCTCGCGGTACCGTTAAACATCAACAAACCCAACCAATCTTTTAATTATCGTTATGAAGTGCTTACATTAAATTTTATATTCATATTACTACATTCCATTTTTTACGCAGATTTTGAAATTATATTTTAAGAACAAGTATATATTGGGATTATCAATAAGCCATCAACTTTGGTAGAAGTTAGTTGAGTTCTTTTTGTTAGCATATGTCGAGTTGCCACTGTAAAATCCTTGTCAGAGCCCTATTATTTTTGTTAAGTCAGATAAGTGATATCTGAACAAAATTGACTGTACTTTCACATGCTAAACCGCTATGTATTATTCACACGTAATTCTATTAAAAGGTTCATTTTCATGTAATCGTATAATTGTTCTATTGATTATGAGAATTACGAAATATATGGAGAAAAAAAGGGGGAAAAGTGGTCACACACGCTTTTGTAAGAAACACAAACGTTTGACCATATGTGATTTTAATTTTACAACAAATTAAAAATTTGTGCGCAACGGTATTAAATAAGACGTACATAAAATGTTTTTCGTATATATCAAGCAATTAACTTCATAATTACAACAAATGTAACCTTTTGAATGTTAAATATCCCATTGTACCTAGAAAGTCTGTCAATCAATCATTAAATTAACCTACACTAATTTATGGGGATCCCTCTCCATGTAAATTAGACTCTCGCCCTCTCTCAATGCTCTCAGAAGTAATCTCACACAATACTTCTCCAAAACTATTCATCGGATTGGTTGCCTTTTTTAATGCTGATCCTCTTTTTACTTTGTTTCTTGTTCTTCTGTTTTTCTTCGGTATAGTGTTTATGTTGTACAGATGTGTTTTTTCTCATTAATATAACGTACAATTTAAACCTAGATATGGATTTTATCTTACAATGTCTCAGCAGTTTTCTGTTGAATTCCCATAAATGATTGTTAATACCTCTTTCAGATCATACTTATATCAACTTTGCATATCTTTAACTATAAATACAGTTATACCAATATATAAAGGTAGAAGTGATTAATAGATATACAAACACATAAGTAGGCCACGCTTGTTTGATAAACTTTATGGTTGTTCAGGATGATAGAGAGACTGACCTTAAAAGTCTAACATCTATGCAAAACTATAACTTAAGTACCAAAAAGTGATAGCGCTGGTTTTTGCGAATTTCATAAATATAATATCTACAAAAGATCGAAAAACTTCATGCCTCCATAGCCCACAGAAGACTTATTAGTTGTTTAGTAAATTAATGCAAACCTATTTTGCGTCGCTCTGCGTTAGAAGCTGTAGCATCTTGGCAGAAGCGTAGCATTGGGGGACGATGCGGCAATTACAGCCCAGCCAGAAAATGAAAGACACAATAAGATCAAATATAAATATGAGTTGTTATTTTATTTCCTGCTTACAAAATAGAAATAGGTATATCCGTACATCATGATTAAAAGAATAAAACGTAAAGTTGTCATATTTATCGAAAAATTTATTTTCCCCAGCTCCCCTCTCCTCTTGCTAACAATAATGTACAATTGGAATTGAAACATATATGTATTTTTACCCAATTACTTCGTGTAATGGATTTCACGAAACTACCAAATTAAATTAAGGATATACTACTACTACTACTACTACTACCACCACCACCACCACCAAGACCACCACCACCACCACCACCACCACCACCACTACAACACCACCACCACCACCACCACCACCACCACCACCACCACCCACCACCACCACCACCCACCACCACCACCCACCACCACCCACCACCACCACCACCACAACCAACACCACCACCACCACCACCCACCATCACCACCACCCACCACCACCCACCCACCACCACCACCCACCACCACCACCACTACCACCACCACCACCACTACTACTACTAATAATAATAATAATGATACAAAAAATAAAATAATAATGATAATATAAAATTGTTCAAGGCATTCTATAGTAACCTTGAAATATGTTCTATCGTATACATTGTGTGGGAATATGATACATTAATCCAGCAGTTTAATTAATATGTAGATGTAAAAGTAGGTATCGATGACTAGATTAAGTCAAATTGAGGCTGGATTATGTTTTATTTTAATTTTAACTTCTTGTTATACTAGATTAAAGAAAAAGTTCACGAAATAGCTATTTTTAGTGTTTTTCTATTGCTAAAACAACAACTTTTTGGGTAAAATATTTGAGGTAAAAATGCTTGCTGCTTAAGCAAGAATTATGAACCTCTCGTTTGATTCAATCATTCTTTCATTTACACAATTGATAATATTGTTTATGCGTAATAATAAGCATTTAATCCTTCTGATATTTTCATTGTATATCAAAAGTGTATTTATTTTTAAATGTTTATCAAACTTACATAAAATACATGATGAAAGGCTCGAACCTTCCTATATTATGTACTGTACCATATTCCTCTGTTTAAAAGCCGTGAACGTAAATATCAGAAACTAAACGAGCAGTTTTGTTTTGGAAACAATTTTCAAGACAATCTTCAAACGTTTCGATTTCGAGCAGGGCAGAAATTGCTTCCTCTCTTCTGCCCTTTAGTTACACAATGGTGATGTGCGCCTGCAAAACTTATGTTATACAAATTTTATCCAGTGTTATTAAATCAATTTCTCATGAATGTATTTGATCTTAAATGCTTGTCAAACACGCAACGAATAGTAATTTCTAGTTAATATGAATATTCAAGTGACCTTTGTACACTTAAAATGGTGATTGCATCAAGAGGAAGATCTTTTTATAAAGACACGCAATAAGTATCTAAATTTCGCCATGAAAAGCTGAAGGCTTGGATATTCCGTAGTAATGTTCTACGGTTGCCCCTACGGCTCCATTCTCCACATTATTGTGATGTTATGCCCCAAAGCGAACAAAAATAGGTGAAATAAAGCATATATATGTAGAAGATAAAGGGATGAAATATTACATGATTCAGTGGCAAATGTTATTGTCATAATATATCACATTTCTAGCTGGCAGTTTCAATTTCATCACTTAAAACAAATAAGAAGCAAAAAAGTTTTGATATAAGGTGATATAAAAATTAAAAATACACATACTAATCAACCATCCTGGATATACTTTTTATTTAGGGATCACTCAGATCCTAAAAGATAAGCTTTCCTAAAGAAAGGCCACAATGTATCCAAACTTCACCACATAACTTACACGTTAACTTTAAATATCTAGAGAAATTCAACATTCATTGCAAATAAAAAAAAAGTGAGCATTGCTTTTGAATTATATAAGCCTCTAAAAATGGCCATCTGTTAAGAATTTTTTTTCTTTTTCTTTATTTGAACAAAATATATGTATCGGGTTGGAGATTTAATGTATCTTATTTGGAGAATTCAAATTGGTGCTAGTTCTTTCAAATTAGGGAATACTTTGTGCTCCTTAGACTTTCTCCCGAATTGAAAACTGGTGCAATGGTGTAAATATCAAATGCAATTACAGTTCCATTCTGAAAACGACAGACTTTCTTCTTTTTTGCAGAGATTTCATTTTTTTAATTTTCCTTACAATAATCAAGGGTCGTGACACAACAAATGTTGTTTTAACTTGATATATTTTCAAGCATCTTAATATCAGACAAATTTCTCGATATTAAAACATGTGCAGAATTGGATGATCCTGACATTGTTACTTTATACTTTAACAACTAGTTTACATCGAGCCTTTTGAAGTCAGAGGTGGGAAGGTGAAGGTTTTAAAGGCTGTATAAGTGTTATGCTGTTGTATAAATCGTATGTTGTCGTAGAAAAAAACTATTGGAGACAATACACAAATCGAAACAACAAGAAAACGTATTTAATTCTAACGGTTGCGTTGACATTGGTGTACAAAAACAGCGCGTCACCGTCAGCGTGTCAACAAAATGGAGGAAACCGGCTGACACTGATATTTTTACATATGCATCTAACGAGGCCTAAAAACCTGGGAAAGCCTTTCAAAATTTAGGAGGTCAAATTTGGCAAAAGACTTTTGTCTATTTGATTAATGAACAATTAACCTGTTCAATAAGGTTGCCTGAAAAAAACATACTGTATAATCCAGGTTAACTCATTGAATAGATGGGCAATGGGCAATAAATTAAGTAACTGTTAGTTCTTCATGCCACCTGATAGCTTTTGGGCAAAACATAGCCATCAGAGGTTGGGTACAGCTTTTAGTACATAGATGAGTAACAAATTAACCAACAGTTGAGCATACCGAACCAAATAAGGGTAAACTTCACCCACATGGAAGTATTTTTTCAATCATTAAACAAAAAATGGAATTCCCTTTCATTTACAGTGCTCGCGCATCGACCACACAACATTTAATAGAGTATGTGCATCACGCACTGTAAGGATTATCCAATCACCGGTAAGGGAATTGTAAAGAAACGAAGAGCGCACATCAAATACGCTCTTGGTTTGCTTCCACGTGTTTGCATCTTTATATCAAAACTGAATACTGCTCAAATGAAAAACATTAATTTCTGGTTATTTTGCGTTTAAAATTCATTGTATTTATCATTGCTGCATTTGTTTTATATCATTTCAATTATTGAAAGTTTTGGTCTGCTTTTCACAATGTCAGTAAAGCGTAATTCGTGAACAGTGAGCATTATATACAAATTTGCATCCAGTACTCAAATCCATTTTCGTTCATTTTTGCAATATCCAATAATGACAATTATCGTCTATGTTTTCTTTTTTAATATCATTTCATTTCTTTTTGAATGATATACTTTAAACGTACTTTAAACATTGCCCATCGTTAGGAGAAATATATCAAAAATATACGTTTCTTTGATGAAATCTAATCATTTTTCTTAAAAAGGTACGGTAGCGAACTAAAGACTTAAGAAATTGAACGTTTAGATATTAGCAGTTGACTCAACGGGATATAAACTCACTAATCAAACTGATTAGATTCTAAAAATTGAAACTGAATTACACAATTTTTTCATAAAATACTTCCCAACCGGAGGTTCTATTTACTAAACTATTTACTATCTTTGAATACTGAAAGTGCAGTAATCAAACTTATCGTGATATGCCCTCAGCTGTATATGATACACTGAAATACACTCTCTGGAGTTGGAGAACTTTGGAGCTGGCAGCATGGAACTGTTCAAGTATAAATCCGCAGGCCCAGTTTGAGAAACTCTTCCAAAAATGGAAGAATAAACATTTTAAGGGGCTGTCATTTTACGGAGGAACTAAGGAGCTCTCAATTTACGGAGGAACAAGCTCAAGACATGTAAATTACGTTGGCAATATAAAGTGTTGCGACAATAAAAATAGAATGTGATTAAAATCACATAACGAAAAAGTTTCCTTGTGGATTATCTCATCATGCAGTAGTGGTGAAAATAGTAAAAATTTTGATACCATGTCGAGTCACGGTGTGCCATTCTCACTTAAGCTGCTAGTGCTTATTTCATTGGGTTTAGTTTGGTGTGGAAATTGCCAGCAACAGTGTAGTGATGTGTGTATTTGGAATCCAACTTCAAAGACAGCCAATTGCACAAACAGATCAGTTTTGCATAGAATTCCAGAAGACTGTCATGAAGCTAAAACGTTGATAATGAGAAACTTCTTTTTAGATGACACAATACTACCGAATTTTTTCTTTGAGGGTAAGTCATGAGTTGATACATCGTATTTTATTGGCTTAGATTAATTTGTTCTAATGAAAGTGTTTTAAACCAGCTAAATGTAACTGGAAACATCTCGCTTTGAAAGGAAACAGGAAAGTATAGTTACAGATAAGAGGTAATTTTATCTTTTTGAATGGTGTATATTGCATATGTATATCTACGAGGTGCAGTGGCTCAGTGGTTAAGGAATCGTATGCTCGTATATTGCATTTGTTTCTTGAGCAAGACACTTTACTCTGCTGTTTGCTCCAGTCCACTCAGCTGTAAAATGAGTACCAGCACTTGCGTTCCGTTAGGGAGAGTCATGTTATGTGCTCTCAATCGCTTGTTTCGTGGACACCAGGGATAAGCACCGGCCCTTTGTGAGCATAATGCCTCGGATGGATTTAACCAAACTTTAACTACGAGTTGAAGGTGTAGTTTCAACTCATAAAACAGTGCATTAAATAAAAGTAAATTATCTTCTCACTCATCATCCTCTTCGTGTGTTCCGTAAGGCTGCAGTGTACTCATTAGTGTACTCTATCTCCGACAACGTGGCTGCAGCTTCAATCCACGATAACCATCCCAGTTCCTCTCTTTCTTTCCCAACCAATATTCTTCATGTCATTCTTAGGCGTCCTACTTCCCTCCTCTCTTCTAATTTCCATGTCAATGCTGACATACAGTGGCTATCCTTTTTCTATTCTCAACACATGCCTAGTCCACCTCCATCATCTCATTTTTACTGCATTGTTGATTCTCCTCTGCTTTGCAAATCTTACTATTTTATCATTTGAAACAGCATATGACATATGACCGTCTAGTCTTAAAAAAAAAATCATTTGTTTGTATTATCAACCTCATTGGTCTTCCACATCTCACAACCGTATAAGAGAACTGGGTTAACAATATAGAGTTAAATAATCTGATCTTGGTTTACACTGCATATATTTATGTTTTATTATTATTCAATCTTAAACCAGTTTGTGCAGCATACTGGTTTCGCCTTGATAGTATATTCCATTATTGTTTTACGCATCCATCATCCAGTGCACTATCTGTAGAAAAATGAAACCAGACATTACTCATCTTTTTAAACTGCAGTAGTGACTTGAAATCATTCTGACTTCGTCTAATGTAGCACATTAATTACCTTCAGAAAATATTGTATTCATTTAAATGATTTCAATGAGATACCATATACTGCCATTATTTTTCAAAAGCTTTCCCTGTGTTCCGAGTTGACCCCCTTTTTTTTAACCGGCAAAGGGAGTATAGAGAGTTGACTGCCGTCCAAAGACCTGTTTTAAGATATTGCATAGAATAAATATTTGTTCGGTAGTGTTTATTTATTTTCTGAACTCTTCTTGTTAAACTCCCAGCTTGCTGTCAATACCGTTTCTGATTTTATCATTCACAACTCTCCCAAACATTTTTTAGGCACTGACGTTACGGTAATACCTCTCCAATTGTCAAAATTGTTAGTATCACCCTCCTTTTTATATTAAGCTCCTGCTTACAAAAGTTTGGTTTTTCTTCTTTGTCCCATAGTGCCCTGAATAAACTTTCTAATAATCATTTTGTAATATAATTATCCGCTGTCAGTAATCGTTCTGTTGCAATAGTATTCGTACCGCCAGCTTGTTATTTTTAGTTTCTTCATTTGCATTCTTTATTTCAAACTAAGTAATATGACTAGTGTTAATTTCTTTTATAATAACAGTGTGACAGGTAATGTCTGTTACTGAATTCATACTTATCGGTCTGTTTAAAATGCCCTTAAAAATCCCCCCCCCCCTTTGTTCTCTCTTTCTTGGCTGTGTCATAGGTCAATAGTCTCCAGATTTTGTCTAACTGCATTTCCTTTCCTGCCTTTTTATTCTGCTACTACTCGCTGCCTTTGCAGCAGATGCAGTCTATGCCCGCTACCCACTTTTCTATGTCTTTCCTTATGTTTTTCTCAACTTCTTAATCTTTTTTACAGTATTTATCTTTTAAATCTGTCTGACATGTTCATTACTAGTCCTCAGCCGTTTTTTCTCTTAAACTTAATTCCAGAATACTTTACTGATTCATCGCTTTTGACCCAATTCAATTGTTGGCTGTTGTACCTTAATCAAATCGTATTGTATCCTATTTACCCTTGACCTCTGTTTTATCTTTAGCTTTAATTCTGAAAATCAGTAAATGATCATTTTTGTGTCTTTCAGATTTTTTAGTTGATTTATTTTCGAATAAAAGAATAACAGAATTACGGGAAACAGCTCGCTGCCTTATAATTTGTCCCTCTTTTCGCGTAATGACGAATGTCATTTGTGTAGTGACGAATGTCAAAATTCAAATAATTAATTCCCATACCCAAGAATGCTCATGATGAAATAAAAGTTGATAAACGTATTATATAGCTTTATATATCATTGGAAAAAGACAATGCTTATCTTTTGATAATTATATTTACAGTAAAGATAATTTAAGCAAAATATTATTTCATGAAGCTTCAAAAACATTTGTCAGTATGCGGAAATAATGATTTAGTATTTCCCGCCAATTTTCGTTTCACCTAAATAAGACATTCGTCAGTATGCGGAAAGAGGGACGAATTTAGATACGTGTGTCCATAATAAGTCAGTTAGCAGCCTAGGTATACTGTAGGTTTCCACAAATCTAATTTCAATGAAATTGTTGAATTGTTTAGCTGATTGATGAGGACAAACTTGTATGCTACAATGATAATTTCCTTTTTACTGTATGTCAAACTAGAACAGGCAGCTCATACCAGATATACTAAGGTTTGATATGTGCATAATTCAACCATTTCCTCTTTTCTACAGACTTCAGTGATCTTCAGACGCTGACGCTAACTTCTAACAAGTTGATGAGTTTGGCAAACTGTGCATTCTGTGGAGCTGTAAGGCTTCTCACTATAAAATTAACAGATAACAATCTTCGTCGCCTGGAGGAGCAGTTTACTGAAACTGTAAAACTCGAAAGGTTGTTTATCAATAAAAACCAACTCCAAAGGATATCAGGACATACTTTTCGTAACCTATCGAATTTGCAATATCTGGATATAAGTGAAAATAAGCTGCGATATATATCGAATGAGGCTTTCATTGGACTAAAAAGTTTAAAAATCTTGAACCTTTCACAGAATTATCTAACTTCCAGCATAACACTTCTTCCACAGATCATAAGTCCGGTGATAGAATGGATATATTTGATGAATAATGGTATAACAAATGTTTCCAACCTAGTTATGCTTGTTGATAAAATCTCGGACAACTTGCAAGTGAATCTAACAGACAATTGCGAGTGTGGTGGAAAATACGTTGGTATTTTGAATAGAAATCAAACAGATGCTCTATCGGTAAATATATGAATCCTTCTCTCTTTATTTGACATGTCTACCCACTAACGAAATCAATGCACTGTTAATATGACTCTATAAAATTGTATACATATCAAAGGATGGTCCATTTAGGAGGTTTTAGCTTTTGATTTTATTTTGAATGTGTAGAGAATATTAGTGAATTATGAAAGAACAGACTGCATTTCATTCCCCCAACTATATCAATTGGTTTAATTGCCCCAACTATATCAAATTATTATTTTTGTTTGCAGAATTTTGCCAAAAATGGACCTGTGATATACCCAACTCATACGGTAACTCATTTTCTTTTCTTAGTCTTGTCAGTTTTTGTGAGATGGGTTAGTATATTTGTTTTTGAAATTTTATAAAAGGGAAAAAATTATTTCCCTTTTTCGGATTCAAAAATAACACATATGATACAATTACCTGATGGAGTTTAGCTCCTTTAATAAATGAAACTGACAAAGCAATGTCTGGTTACAAAGGGGAATTTTGGGAGATGATTGCGCACCCTGAAGTTAATCGATCTGATGAACAGTCTGACAGTTGTGTAATCTAGTGAAATCTGCAATCAAAAAATGAGGAAAAATTTGTTTATTTCAATTAAAAGTTTGTCCGACGGTTTTAGTGCATTTTTTTTACAAAGACAGCGCCAGCTTTAAGCACAGTACCGTACACGTCAATTTGAAGCATTGTTTATTGATAAGAGTATAAAGGGATTTAAAGACCTGTTATGGAGTTCTTAAAAGAAATGTGGCTTTCTTTGTTTATTCCAAATCTATTCTGCTTCTCTGTAAGATTGTGCAGAAAGCCTAAGTAATATAAAAGACGTTCAATTTTATTAATTAAACCCAAAAGTTAGGAATCTTTGAAAGACTGATTTCGCGCAGAAAAAATGGTTGTCTTTTTATACCGTAAATTAGCTTGATGATATAACTTCTAAAAACAGTGTAAAATAACACACATTTCCACACGTTTCAGTTATATTTTTGTTTTAGTAGGAAGTTTTAAAAGATTTTAAAATTGATGATTGTATCTGTGTTTTTTATATCAGGATAAATGCAACAAAGACAGACAAGCAGAGGTCACTACAATCAAGGTACAGTTGTATTTCCTAATTTATATTCACCATGTTAACGTTGAAATGATTATATAATATAATTCAATGTTTTTGATTGGTCGAGACATTCAAACACACAAGGACAAACCAATCAATAACTGCTGCACAAGTGACGCCACTTGCATATATCAGATTTACTGGTGACGTGTTATACAAGAGACAAGGCAAGGAAAGAAATCCTGTGTTTAAGCAGTGTTATTGTTATTTCAGTTTATCCAGTTATTGCTTTTTGTTTGGTAGCCATTATCATGCTAACGTGGGAATGAATATACAATATAATTCATAGAGATATTTACACAATGATCAGCCAATCAATAAATGCCGCAAACGTGACTTCACTGGTTGAATTGGCCTGACATGCACTTCTGTTTTGAGTCTCGTGCATTGCCACTAGGACATGGGTATTTTTCCAGCGGACACACAAATGCCAATTTACTAGTCGTCGGAAAAAATCTTTAAGGATTACGCAAATACATAAAACTTCAGTAGATTTTAAAGTCCAGTGGTAGAAAGTCCGGTCCACGCTCCCAATCGGGAGATCGAGACATGCGCAGTGACCATAATTTAAAGTGTTGCTAATAAGTTCAGCCGTTAATTTGTTTTTGCTTTTCAAATTTTGTAATTCTAAAGTTGTTTACTTTGGAAATTATATTGAAATTAATACATCTGTATAATTTAAGCTTCTGCTGGTAACTGAGATGTTAAAATATGCTTTTCAGAAAATATTGAACCAAAGGTTTAAATTTTACGTTAAAATTCTCCCTGGTGAAAGTCAAATTCGCGCTGGTGAAATTGTTCTGTTGCATCAATAAAATTTGAATGTTCGCGTGCATTTTTCCTACTTTTGGCTTACACCTATTTTAAGGTTATGTATTTCTTTAGAGAGATTTGAATTTGGAAAGATCCATTGTGGATTACATTGACAAAAGTCTCCCGTTTGGGAGATCTCCCGTTCGGAAGCGTGGACCGGACTGTTTGACATGTACTCATAATACAACACGCGTCCCATAACTATCTTACTGATTGTTTTTACTCAAACTTGCTTCAGCTGGCAAATTATCTTTACTATACCAGATTATGTTTTACTTCTTCCCGGGCGTACGCAATAAGCCAAATATTTTAGAGAAAAATAATAAGACGAGATAACAAGACGAGACTAATTTCTGTACAAACAAGACTTTTATTATTAGAATTTGTGCATTTTAAAATTGAATATACTCTTAACAAAAACATTCCTGAATGCTTTCTTCACCATTTTGTTTCTTCTGATATTCTCTTTCATATTAGAGGAACTAATGCGTAAGGCCATTGTTGTCTATATTGTTTGACTCGTGAAATACTGAGAATTTAATTTTAATGTTTTTTTCTTCTGTTTTTTAGTCAAATCAACAGGACGATGACTATTTCACTATTCAACAAAGTTCAACTCAGTACACAGGTAACGCATTTAAATTGTTCAAAATATTTATAAAGTAGTCGCACTTCATCATGTTCATGACCTAGTTTATTACAAGAAAGTTTATTCCTTAATTATTTTCCTTGTGTGATTTAAAAAAACACAATAAAGATAATCAAACCAGATTTACTTACTAACCTTAAGATAGCGATTCTCATAATCCACCTTAAGTCTGTAGTTAAGTTGGCCAAAATTAATTTAAACGTTATGCTCCAGAATTTGTGGGAAATCTTCCAATCTCATTTAGGTCATATAAGTCTTAAAGAACGTTTGAGATACTTCACTCTTTATTGTGTACTTTATATATAAAATGAGTATTTTAGACCACTTATCCTATCCATTAAATGACAAAAGCGATCTCTTCTTTACAGAATAATTTCTTAGTTCTGTAAAAAGTATTGTAAAATGATTTTCCTCCCTGAAATAGTACTATTTCATACTTGAAATGTTTCTCACTTACAATCTTATAACACATGCAATGCATAATGTACAAATTATAATAATAATAACGGATTATTTGACTTAAATGTACAGACATTGAACATTCCACTGAGCAATACATGCATGCGAATTCAGTTAAGCTATATGAAACCATCACAATATTTTGGTGCATGATGTCTGGTTGGATGCTTTTATTTTCGATAAAGGACTCTAATATTTGCGTTGTTTGTAGTTGTTCTGAGCTATCAAATAATCTAGAAGAAATCGTACTTAAAAGGACCACTATGTAAATCTTATTTTCAGGCTTTAAGAAAGAAGGTTTTCCTATGACCTTACACCAACTTTTATTTTCCAATAAATAATCACTCTTCATTGTGTACTTTATATATAAAATGAGTATTTTTGACGACTCATACTATCCATTAAATGACTAAAGCGATCTCGTCCTTAAAAATTCCTTTCTTATTTCTGTACAAAATATTGTACAATGATTTCCCTGCAATAACACTATTTTATACTAAGTGTTTCTAACTTGCACTCTTAGAACATATGCAATGCATAATGTAAAAATCATGATAATAATAACGAATTATTGCAATGACCAAAGTTTGGTCAGGGAAGGCAATAGGATATCAAAGGCATTTGACTAAGGTACTTGGTCCAGGAAACTAGCTGCTCTCATCGGCCGGACACATATTATGAATGCATAATCAGATAATGAGCGAACGCAAAGTTCAAACCGTTCTCGATATCGCTGTCCTTACCTACATAGAGTCAGTCATAAAATGTTATGAAAAGACGTTAGCAGAGTGGAAGCTCGTGGCCTTAAAAAGATAAATTTGCTGGTAAGTACTTTCAATTTTAATGGGGAATGCAATGCAAGTTTATTCTTCTTCGGATATCTCATAAATTCAACCATCGAAACTCGTTTGTCTCGTACTTCCTGTCATTCTCCATCGTTAGACTAAGATCTAGTATCGAGGCTATTTTGTAATACTATAGGCTGAACTTGGCCATAGCCAACTTTGGGCAGCATTATTAAGCAGTAGAATATCTAATGTTTTAGAAATATAACAATTCCTTCAAGACAATGAATTTTGAAATAAGCACAAATTTATCTAACCAGGGATCTTTCTGACGGACCTCTAAGATACCTGCAATCAAATTATAATCTATATAGGCCTATGTACGTGTTGGTTTTTGCCAACATTTGACAGTGTCCTTCCCAAAGAATTTACATAATGATTTCCTGAATCCTGGAACATGGCAATATTGTGCCCCAACATCTACGACATTACTACTCGCAGTGCCGTCACCAAATATTTGTTGAATAATGTACACGCTGTTTCCGCTTAAGCCATTACCGAAATAAACTCCGTACGTACAGTGTGTGTATAATTGTACACTTTATGTATGAAGTGTGAGGGCAGTGATGCGTAAATTTCCAGTGGCCGTGAGATGGTTGATTTCCTAACATGTGGAAAAACCGAACATCGATAATGTAAGGACGCGAATCTTTCATCAGTTCGGGTGAACCCCTCCTTTTAGCCCTCGGTAAAACCCTTCGAAGGAGGGTTTTTTTTAGGCCATGGAGGCAGCCATTACCCATCATGCAATTTCCTTCGCCCATACACTTTGTACAGAGTGACCAAGTAAATTCATTTTGTGAACTACGACGGCGTTTGATGAAGTGTGAGAGGTACATGGAATTATGGGGAAACATGTTAGCTAACTTTTATCAGTACCTTTTGATATGTTCACCAGTCCGAATTTGAAAAAAAGAGCCAATATATGGCACGACCCATGTTTGAAATGCTTAGGTTTGTTGCGAATAATCTGTACTGTGCTAACATCTGCGTTGTGTTGACTAAGCATTGACTTTTCTTCTTTGACTGCGATTGTCAGTGTTCAATAAATTACAAATTAAAAGGGTTATTTTATATGCATTCTTACATTAAATTTGTTCTTCGCGTAAGTTGTGTTGTTATTTACGTAGCCTCTTGGAGAACGCGTTCAATTAAATCATTTTAATGCAGTGAATTATCAGTTCCTTTGTGACTTTCGTATGTGATGTTCTGTCTGAACAGTGAACGTATTCTAACGTAGGCCTATTGACCGTAACTAATGCTAAGTTACATCCATCATGTGCGTAGAGTGTACGTTGGACTGTTTGCATTGCAGGCTTGTGTGTGATATATATTGTCATTCGTTTTATTCTTTTTCACCCATTGTCTGTACTGGCGAGTAGCGTTCAGACGTTAGGGCCTAATCAAATCATGAATAAAACTTAAGCAGTTAGTTTAGTTAATCTCAAATTGCACTGTTTATTCCTTTACGATCTGTCAGTCAGTAGGTGATCGCATAATGCATACCTGAAATAGACCAAATTTAAGTTAGTAAGCAGCTGAGATGTGTGTGCGATTCGTATGTTTGAACTGTCGACTGGTTGCTGAACTGCGCGATGGTCAAACCGTGGAAGCAGGGATTAGCATGAAAGACTCTTTTCAGGGGTTCACCCGAACTGTTCATGAGCAGCCATTTGTCAGTTTCTCAAATATTTCTTACCATGACGTTTGGCCCGGTTTCAAAGGGCGATATAAATTGGTGTGTTCATCTTCATTTTCTATGAAAATCTCCTTGTGCTCAACTTCCATATCGCCCTTTTGAGACCGGGCCAAACGTCATGGTAAGAAATATTTGAGAAACTGACAGATGGCTGCTCATGAAAGATTCGCGTCCTTACATTATCAATGTTCGGTTTTTCCACTTGTTAGAAAATCAACCATCTCACGGCCACTGGAAATTTACGCATCACTGCCCTCACACTCCATACATAAAATGCACAATTATACATACACTGTACGTACGGAGTTTATTTCGGGAATGGCCCAAGCGGAAACAGCGTGTACATTATTCAACAAATATTTGGTGACGGCACTGCGAGTAGTAATGTCATAGATGTTGGGGCACAATATTGCCATGTTTCAGGACTCTCCCTGGTTAGATCAATTTGTGCCTATTTCAAAATTCATTGTCTCAAAGGAATCGTTATATTTCTAAAACATTGGATATTCTACTGCTTAATAATGCTGCCCAAAGTTGGCTATGGCCAAGTTCAGCCTATAGTATTACAAAATAGCCTCGATACTAGATGTTAGCCTAACGATGGAGAATGACAGGAAGTACGAGACTTATGAGTTTCGATGGTTGAATTTATGAGATATCCAAAGAAAAATGAGCTTGCATTGCATTCCTTATTAGAATTGAAAGTATTTACCAGCAAATGTATTTTTTAAGGCCACGAGCTTCCACTCTGCTAACGTCTTTTTATTACATTTTATGACTGACTCTGTGTAGGTAAGGACAGCGATATCGAGAACGGTTTGAACTTTGCGTTCGCTCATTATCTGATTATGCATTCATAATATGTGTCCGGCCGATGAGAGCAGCTAGTTTCCTGGACCAAGTACCTTGGTCCAATGCCTTTGATATCCTATTGCCTTCCCTGACCAAAGTTTGGTCATTGCACACGAAATCTGACCAAAGATTGGTCATTTTTCCATGACACAAGGAATGTGGTCATTTCGGTGACCAAACTGTTTTAGAGTGTCACACATCCCTGCTTGTACATTCTGCAGTGACTGCAAGTCACTTATTAGATATTCAGAAAGAAGGTATGTCTGACAATAATTTGCAACAGGAAAGCTTCTGTAAATAATATCTCAAGACATGGGTAAAGGTGTGAGGTCATGTAACAATATAGTGGGGCACAAACAGTCAAATGGCAAAATATGATGTTCTGTGTTGCTTTTCCATTACTTTTCATAATCTTATCATAGGCAAAATTTTGGTTGAAATATGTGAACAGATTGGTCGAGTAGGACAGTGGATTTTTTGCTTTGATTTTAATGTTTTGATGGTGCCAATGAGACTTTTCTGGTAACTTGAAATGCTGGTTATTTTCTGTAAGAAGTATTTTTTTTTTACCAGAGACCCCTGTACCTGAAAAGGACAAGCACAAAAAAAAAAAAAGAAGACACCTTCTACGCCGTTCTTTGAATTATATGTACTATTCTTAGCACCAAAGGGAGGAGATAATACTTTTAGAGATGTTTTGGTGTGTCACACATGTAGTGTATGAACGGCCACTGGAATCTAAAAGTGATCAAGTATCTTATTTGCACTTTAAAAAGCGCAACTCCACGAAGGGTCATTTTTGGCCCACACTTGAGCAGAAGGTACTTTTGTTTCCGCCATTCGTTACCGTTGCTCCCTAGTGCAAGCCTCCTTCTTTATCATATTAACTAAATACAATTGTGCTGTTTTGTTCATGTCGAGTTAACAGTTTTTAATTTCGTTTTTCTCAACAGGCATGCCAGCTCCAGTTCCTATAGTACCTATTATTATTGGTATTATTTCCGTCGCCGCTTTTGTTGCATTCATGATTTATTAGAATAAAACAAACTAATTGTCCAAACAATACAAATACCTCAAGCCCAGTCCCGCAACGTGTTCCTGCTGCAGACGAACAATGCTGTGGGGATTTGCCGGATTATTCTAAAAGAAATTTAAGGCGGAATCGCACAATGACAGGGGATTAATGCCGAATTGAATGGGGAATATATGTCGAATGACGAGTTGACGTCGAATGAAATGAAGTGCAAGAACACAAGAGGAGATTCGCATTTGTTGGTGGTTAAGGAGGAGAGAATGAAGAATGCAACGTCGATCTGAAAAGCACAACACACAACACTTTGTGTCGCTTCTCTGTAACAAAAGAACACAACTTACAGCTATTCAAGTGCAACAAAAATCACCCAAACTTACAACATTGCAACTTAGTTACATTTTGCTACGCCTAAATAGGGGGACAGGGGTAGACAAGGTTATATAGATTGCCCCTAGCCTCCCTATAATAGCGGCGATAAAATGAACCATACTCAATTCTGTCAAGATTTTAGGAATAGTGGTTGTAAGATGAATCAGTTCATAGAGTTCACACACCTTGGCGTAGGTCTTGTAAGAGCCAAATACTACTGTTGATATTTGTTTTAGTTTCTTGGTTGGCATGTTCATGTACTGTACGAAGGTGGAGCTTCTTATTCACATAATGAAGCTAGGCTGCACGATAAGTAATGCTTTTACGAAGATATACTTAATACACTGGACTATAATTTGTTTTCAAAAGAGACTACTAACAAACTCCTTATCATGCAGGCATGTGTAGTGCACTTGAAATTTGTTGAGGAATTGATAATATAGAACAATTACACAGTACAGTAAGGTCTGATATGATTTCCTTTTAGAAATTAAAACAAGATGCGAGAAGTCTTATTCCATTATTATTAATAATCCTGCAGGTAAGACGCCAAGATCTCCGGATGATTGCTTAAACAAGATTAATGTGCCAATAACAAATTCGAATTCAATTTCCTTTTTCATTAATTGGGAGAGCAAATACTATTGCTTCATGTACCGTATCAATACAAAAATATTGTCACCAAACGTTTTCCTCCAAAAAATAAATGTTCTTCACGATGATTTGTGAACTATTGTATAATTCAAATGTACTTCATTCA
>JAIGNY010003794.1:442500-517500 GCA_020152595.1 Chiridota heheva
ATAATAATAATAATAATAATAATAATAATAATAATAATAATAATAATAATAATAATAATAATAATAATAATAATAATAATAATAATAATAATAATAATAATAATAATAATAATAATAATAATAATAATAATAATAATAATAATAATAATAATAATAATAATAATAATAATAATAATAATAATAATAATAATAATAATAATAATAATAATAATAATAATAATAATAATAATAAAAAATAATAATAATAATAATAATAATAATAATAATAATAATAATAATAATAATAATAATAATAATAATAATAATAATAATAATAATAATAATAATAATAATAATAATAATAATAATAATAATAATAATAATAATAATAATAATAATAATAATAATAATAATAATAATAATAATAATAATAATAATAATAATAATAATAATAATAATAATAATAATAATAATAATAATAATAATAATAATAATAATAATAATAATAATAATAATAATAATAATAATAATAATAATAATAATAATAATAATAATAATAATAATAATAATAATAATAATAATAATAATAATAATAATAATAATAATAATAATAATAATAATAATAATAATAATAATAATAATAATAATAATAATAATAATAATAATAATAATAATAATAATAATAATAATAATAATAATAATAATAATAATAATAATAATAATAATAATAATAATAATAATAATAATAATAATAATAATAATAATAATAATAATAATAATAATAATAATAATAATAATAATAATAATAATAATAATAATAATAATAATAATAATAATAATAATAATAATAATAATAATAATAATGATAATAATAATACTAATAATAACAATAATAATAGTAATAATAATAATAATAGTAATAATAATAATAATAATAATAATTTATATTTCGATGGAGATTTTTCTAAGAATAGATATCAAAAGAACAATCGAAAACGATGTTATTCTCTAGAGTTGTAAATTTGTGCTGTGGGTAAAGAACAGTTGCGTCATCATCCCCATTTTCGACATTTGGAGACCTCTGTCAGTCAGTTCTTTGCATGCATGTATGTATATCATTGCATCAAGAGGTTGCGTACAAACCTGTTGCAGGAAAACAAGCAATTAAAATGCGCCTTTGCTTTGCATCCATGTATATAGCGTACGCGAAAGCATTCAAGACGCGCTCAAATCGAAAATCATTAACTTATTATTTCTTTGCATTTATGCAAATGTTAATCAGTTTAGGTTTTGTAATTGTGTTGTTGATAATTAAAGCTGTCCAATTACCGTATACCCAATTTGTTCACAGTGGGCATGACATTAAAACTTACTTTCAAAGACCCCTACACTGTTAGAAGGGCGCTATAGGGATGGTTACAAGTGATCGCAATGGATTGTGTCTGTACAACATGTGTGTTCGAAGGATATACCGAAGAAAATAAATATTGTGGAAAATTCGAACAAAATCTATTTTATCTTCCGTCTTCCGTCATCCCCGCCCTTACCCTGGCTGCACTTGCACCATATTGTCGACAATACACAAATCAACAAAACGTTTTTATTCCAATTGTTACGTTGATATTGGTGTGCAAAAGAAAACGTCTTTGAAAATGTCAGTGTGTCACAAATATGGAGGACAAAGAATGCCACTGATTTTTACGCATGCACCTTACAGTGGCGTATAGTATATTTAGTCAATTCTGTAGACAACATACACATATTGGTAAAGTAAACGATAGCCAATTCAAACGACTTCATACTTATGTGCAACAAATTAGGTCGCTATCAAGATAAATATATCTCAAAAAGGTTTCGTTTAAACTTTGACAAAAAATGGATAATAATGCATTTTCTGCACTGGCGTTTTAAAGCGCTGTATAGAATTCATCCAATAATCGGTCAATGATTGGTTAGCCCAACAAACGAGTGCATTAAAACACTTTTATTTGCTTACACATGTTAGTACCGTTCAACTAATATCCTTCTTTTCCAGTCCCCTTGCGTTTAAAATAACTTTATTTTTGCACTTGTTATTTTGTGTGTGATTTTCATTTTTATGAAAATCCCAACTGTCTTTCACATTGTCAACCAGTGTATATAGTTTGTGTGCAGTGGAAATAAACCGAAATTCTATCACCTCCACCGCCCGATTATTTTTTCTAGGTTTCTGATTGGCTGACAAGGCTTATTTGCATATGCAAGCGACCGGGTTATTACTCAACGAACGGGCTAATTGCATATGCAAATTAAAATTTTCAAACACTAATGAATATTCAAACGCCTAATTTGCATAAATTTACATCCTTTTACCCTACAAATATATACCATGCAGGTATGGAGTAATGTTATCAATTATCAAAGTTACACTACCAAAGTGTAAGTTAATACACTGAGTGCATCTTTGTTAACGGTCTTGAGTCAAGTTAATATAACTGGACTAGAAAAATAAGAATTCGACAAATATTCTTCTACGTCCCAATTTACACCAAGGTCAATAGTCTCCAGTCAGTCATTAGCAACATACATTGTACATAGAAATATTGTATACTGTACGACACTTACACTAAAGTAACACTGTAACAACAATTAGGCCTAGCGTTAAGAGTCTGTAGCTTGTAAAGTCTACACTAAAGTCTAAAGATAAACACCGTTGTACCAGTGTCAATGGTGGGAAGGTTCTTACTTAGGTTTTTATTTTATTTTTATACTACAAACCTCTTCTTATTTGTAACTACTATAACTTGCGGTATTTTGTTAAGTATATGGGGTTAAATAAAATGGATCCTGAGACATCCACGAAGTTCGAAGCTAAGCTCTTCAGTAGTACATTGCGTTACTGAGTCGAGTTACGATAACTTTAGCAGTTTAGGCCCTCAGTTATGTTTCAAGAACTGTAAAAACCGTCAGCGCTATTCTTGTATTTCGCAGATATACTATCGCTATTGCCATCTAACACGTAGCCCTGGACGTTCTAAGTCGAAATGTTACTGTAAATTATCTCAAACATATTGTTAAATGAGTGAATAAACGCTGACAGAAGCAAGCTGATATCCTTCTTCCTTGGAAAAAATTGTCATTCTTGGTCGTCGGTCAGAAATGTCATTATGCATATGCGAACGCACACAGACAGAAACCACAAAGTAATGTGTGATTGGAAGATATGATTGCTTATGAATAAACAAATTAGATAGCTTGCCCATATGCTGTATAAGAATGTTTAATTTTATTAGAAATAATAGTTTTTGTCATTTTTTGCAGAATAATTGCAAAATATCTTCATTTTATGGTGAATAGAATAAAAATAAACTACTCTTATTTGCCCATTGTTGGGTAATAACCAACTCGCCCAAATATTTTGAAGTATAATGGACTCTGCTTCGCCTCGCCCATTATTCCTCAAATTATTTAGACTTGCCAGTTATTACCCAACAATGGGTTGTAATTGCAGTTCATTTCTTAAACAGAATTCCAATTCCTCGCCCGCCTCTCACGTCAACCCGCACATGCGCGTGTGATGTCACTTGTACGCTATGGAGGAAATTTCAATAGGCGAATCTCACAAGATTGAGATCAAATAAAGTCGTGTTACTGTTTGATTTCCGTTCAGTGCACTTTACAGCAGATATAACTTACTAATATGCGTTATTTGCACGAATAATGAACTGGCTGACGTTGAAAGACTGTCTATTGTGACAAAGCTTGCAATAACAGCTACTTTCACTCTCTACTGACAGTTATAAAAGAGAAAGAGAAACTTTTTTATGAAAAATATCAAAAGAATTCAAGACTCACAAAGCGAATTAAACTCCCGGAAGCGATTGTACGTGTAATATACATGCAACAATATGAAACTGTATGCAGGTTCACATGCATGTAGAAGGATACGTACAACTAGTTATTACTGCTGCTTTTAAACATTATATCAACCACGAATCAACCAAGGAATATTTCGAACTTTGCAGGGATGAATTACGTTATAATTTTTCTTGTTTGCTTGTCATTTCATGGTAAATCATATTAATCTTTATTTTCAAACTTTAAATGCATACAGTTATTGTGATTTTATTTGATCATGTAGCGTAACTTCACGGTGACAATCCTTTTAAGACTAGGGCAAAATTCATAATACTTTACACAGTATCGAGTACTGATAAGTGCAATTGCTGCATGTAAAAGAGCAAACTCTGGATTATAAGATGTCAAAGATTGCATATGGCTAACTTCTACGCAACGGCAATGTCTAAATTTTGACTGCTAGTTTGTTCTTCTTCAAAAAATTGCAAAATAGATACTAAAATTATTCTGGGAGAAGGCCCGCGTTACTTTGTCAAATTCGCGGTATCGTTTGATTAGTGCAAGTAATGTGTTTTATGATAAATATAACAAAACACGTTTTGCATAAAGGTAATCGGAAAAAGCCCCGGCAAATCGTAAAATTCGTGCTTGTTCTTAGTATGGTAAAATAGTAGATAAGCGTTCGCACAAGAAACAAAACTAAATTTTACCGCCTTAACGTATAGATTCTATACAATACAATTCAACATTTTGCTTGGTCGAAATATTCAAACAAATACTTGCAAACCATTCAATGACTGCCACAGAAGTTACCATCTGGCCTAAGTTAAAGGAAATATATCGTCCCATAAATAAAATCAGAAGTAAACCCGCCGTGCTAGTAACGTCACTTCTGGTTTTCAATTATTGATTGCGAGTATTCTGTGATGTTATCAATAACAAATGCAGGCCCATATTTTCGGTCCCGCGGATGTGTGATCGGTAACATCACAGATTTCTTGCGGTCCATACAGGAAATTAAAAACCGGAAGTGACGTTACTAGCACGTCAATGTATTTCTGGGACGACACCTTTCTTTTAATGATTTTTGTTTAGTTTGCTTCAATGAGCTTGAGAACCATGTGAAGATCATACAGTTTTAAATGTAGGCCTATTCAATGTAGTCAGAACGTGGACATATCATGTAAATTTCACAGATTCATGAGATCTTGCGTTTAAATTCGGGAAAGTAGAAACCATTGGACATGCTGACAGATAATGGAAGATAATATTTTTTTTAGCTTGCTCGACCGATGAGTAAAAACCGCTGAATCCACAAACTACCAGGTTTGGTGTTAAAGTAAATAATGAAAATAACATTACAAGACTATGTTTAGATGGATCCTAGGGGAGGGTAGTCCAGTAACGCGTTCCCCTTGCATAGATTGAGTGATTCTCAGTTTACGGATTAGTTCAAAGGTCAAGCAAGTCCATCTTATATCAGAGAGGACTTAAACAAATAGTGAAGAAAACATTTGAAAATCTTATTCCGTTAAAGAGATATTCAAGTTTAAAGTTTGGTATAATTTGTGTAGAAACGACTGAAATCAGACTATTTTTGATGTCATAGCCTCAAATTCCTCAAAGTCTTTATGTATTCTATCATATTTTGTCCTGCGATTTTGTGGCTTAAAAACCATGGGATATGTCAAAAAAGTAGTAAAACTGGATTTAGGTAGGGTTTAAACTTGAATATCTCCTTAACGGAATAAGAATTTGCAATGCTTTTTTCACCAATTTGCCTCTTTTTAAGTCCTCTTTTATATTAGATGGACATGCTTGACCACTGAACTAATCCTTTAATCAAAATTGCACAAAAACCTGAACAAAATTAATTACTACTAACGTTGTTTATTACATATTGAAAACATACAGACATCTACATTACGAACCAAAAGTGCAAGTAGCAATCATTACACTCAATGCCAACTACGAAAGTTTGGATCGGACTGTGGAGGAGCTATATTGCAAATGTATTCTTTAAGAAAAATGGTAACTTAAGGCGGTAAATAACACTTGAATATGATGTCTTGAGCATATGACTAGATTCTGATAGAGTTAATCTAACAATATGTTCCCCTTCACAGAATCAGTCACAGACATTTCAGTTTATACCACCGATGATACCGTAGAAGTTTTAAAAGGATACGATGTAAACTTGACATGCCTGCTTAATAATCCTAATAACCGAACAGACTACAAAATAGAGTGGAGAAATCCTGACCACGATGTGGTGGCATCTTACAATAAAATTGGATATGACCATGACGCGCACGGCCCGGAGAGCTTTAACTTTACAGTGAGGAATGCATCTCGTTCGGATCGTGGTCTATATCAGTGCTCGGTTGATGATGTTACACCTGATTGGAAGAAAGATACATTTTATTCCATTGATGTAAATGTATTGGTGTTGGGTAAAGTCTATATCATATTCACAGTGTGGTGAAAAATATGTCAATGCCTTGGAAACGTTTCATTCTCTTATTACAACGCTATATTAACATGTATACTTTCATTATCCAGCTACATTCCGACGTTTCATCCTCTTATTACAACGCTATATTTGCATGTATACTTTCATTATCCAGCTACATTCCGGTGTTTCATCCTCGTATTACAACGCTATATTTGCATTATCCAGCTACATTCCGACGTTTCATTCTCTTATTACAACGCTATATTTGCATGCATACTTTCATTATCCAGCTACATTCCGACGTTTCATCCTCTTATTACAACGCTATATTTGCATGTATACTTTCATTATCCAGCTACATTCTGACGTTTCATCCTCTTATTACAACGCTTATACTTTCATTATCCAGCTACATTCTGGCGTTTCATTCTCTTATTACAACGCTATATTTGCATGTATACTTTCATTATCCAGCTACATTCTGACGTTTCATTCTCTTATTACAACGCTATATTTGCATGCATACTTTCATTATCCAGCTACATTCTGACGTTTCATTCTCTTATTACAACGCTATATTTGCATGTATACTTTCATTATCCAGCTCCATTCTGACGTTTCATCCTATTATTACAACGCTTATACTTTCATTATCCAGCTACATTCTGACGTTTCATTCTCTTATTACAACGCTATATTTGCATGTATACTTTCATTATCCAGCTACATTCTGACGTTTCATTCTCTTATTACAACGCTATATTTGCATGCATACTTTCATTATCCAGCTACATTCTGACGTTTCATTCTCTTATTACAACGCTATATTTGCATGCATACTTTCATTATCCAGCTACATTCTGACGTTTTATTCTCTTATTACAACGCTATATTTGCATGTATACTTTCATTATCCAGCTACATTCTGACGTTTCATCCTCTTATTACAATGCTATACTTTCATTATCCAGCTACATTCTGACGTTTCATTCTCTTATTACAACGCTATATTTGCATGCATACTTTCATTATCCAGCTACATTCTGACGTTTTATTCTCTTATTACGACGCTATATTTGCATGTATACTTTCATTATCCAGCTACATTCTGACGTTTCATTCTCTTATTACAACGCCATATTTGCATTATCCAGCTACATTCTGACGTTTCATTCTCTTATTACAACGCTATATTTGCATGCATACTTTCATTATCCAGCTACATTCTGACGTTTTATTCTCTTATTACAACGCTATATTTGCATGTATACTTTCATTATCCAGCTACATTCTGACGTTTCATCCTCTTATTACAACGCTATACTTTCATTATCCAGCTACATTCTGACGTTTCATTCTCTTATTACAACGCTATATTTGCATGCATACTTTCATTATCCAGCTACATTCTGACGTTTTATTCTCTTATTACGACGCTATATTTGCATGTATACTTTTATTATCCAGCTACATTCTGACGTTTCATTCTCTTATTACAACGCCATATTTGCATTATCCAGCTCCATTCTGACGTTTCATTCCCTTATTTCAACGCTATATTTGCATGCATACTTTCATTATCCAGCTACATTCTGTTTCAATTGAACTGAAACTTCGCTGCTTCCTTTTCTTTTGCAGAGCCGCCAGCTTACCTTTGCGTATCTGTAAATTATGGCTTAAGTTGTGGAGGCACGAACAACACATACTCAGTATTTGCCGGAGTGCCTTCTACACTGGCATGTGCAACAAATGAGGCTGTTTCTCCATTGGCAGCCAATCTTAGTTGGGAAGTAGGATCTAACACAATATCACTCAATTATTTGGACTATCATGAGAAGTTCATTAACGATAATGAACTGATATATATCAACTCTTCCATAGAAGTTGAGGTAAACTGGAGCCATCATACAAGAAAAATCAAATGTATTTCCAAACATGTTTTGTTAGAAGAGGTACTTGAAATTGAAGTCACACTTGATGTTGATGGTATGTATATCGACATTAAATCATCATGCTATTAATCATGCACAGGAAAGAGGACGCTGTGTATGTTTCGTAAATTGTATTGATACATATTATTTTACACTTTCACATGTACTAGTATGGTATTAGTATTAATGTGCTAGTCTTTGCAACACTTGGAAGAATTATTTGTATTCAAATGAGCACTCGACCGAAAATTGAGGGCGTATCTTATTGGAGTCTCCAAAATACTCCAGTGTTTCTTGTATAGGTTATATATACACCAACAATGACACAGTCTCACTGGATTTTAATAATCATAGATGTGCTATGCAGCTGACTATGCACATGGGCCTAGCTGTGTAATGTAATTGAACAGTTGTTAGGGCTTAACAAATGCACAGGAAGTTTATTGCGTTACTATATTTTTTTTGTAATCGTGGTTACCCAATAAACTTTGCTTGGAGTTGGCACCTGTCATAAATGAAACTCATTTCAATGGTCATTTGGTAATAATTCAGCGACGAGGTCTTACGTTGAGTCTTACTAATGTGGCTAGGCGAGTGTATCATTGGAACATGATATTTTGAAAAAGGGTTTATTATTATGCTAAGGTTATAGTCCAGAACCCATAGTAATACTTTACTATAGCATTAGCCACAGCCTCCTAGGCATAGGTACTTTGTCGGCTAAAACATATTCATGTCAGGCTTTAAATCCTTACATTTCGGTCGAGAGCACCTTTAAATTTACGGTGTGAGGTCAGGTACGACGATTCTAATTTCAATGACATTTAGAATTCTTACGCAATCAAACTTGATTAATCCTTTTCCAAAGAAGGTTATGGCCATGGAGTATTTATCAAATTTTCAGTCATCTATTGAGGTTGAAAATTCACCAATTCAACTTTTGTCTAAAGGTGCCAAAAGGTATTAAAACATATCTCTGTAATTGGTTACGAGAATTAAAACGGAACTAAAAAATCTCATCAATAATGGTCAACACATAATTTAATAAAAATTAGATAAGCAACCTGTTTGATTTTGTTTTCAAAATAACAAAACAACTATAATATTAATTTTATCACTTAAAGAAGAAATCTCGTCTTAAGATATTGGCTTGATCCGTCACCAATATATCTGACACATGCTAGTGACGTCACTTCCGCGGCGGTAATTAATTGACTTGTTGGTGGTTATGTAAATATTTTGACTAATCAGAAACGTTGGATTGTAGAATATCTTTTCATCTCCACGTAAACACGATATCTAGCCTCTAAAATAAAACAAAAAGAAAGTGATGGTGGCAATTCTCAACCCACGAAATTTGTGATTCAATATCTAAAACAATCCACTGTGCCTCTATTTCTTCTTTCTTACAGTTTTTCCCGAGACTCTTCATATTGCATTCAAAGGTGAAGATGATTTTATAAGTAATGGATCCACCTTGATTTTATTTCGAAATGAGATGGTTGTAATCAATTGCATTGCCGAAAGAGTTAAGCCCTCTGTACCTATACTATGGTATCTTAATGGTGCTGAAATTCAAACTGGGACAACTGTTGAAACCCTTGCCAACAAAGAGGACTCCCGTTTGAAGGATGATATAGGACATATAACATTCATTCCGACAGATTCTCTTGATGGGAAAATTTTGCAGTGCAAAACTATTCGGAACATATCGGCACAAGTTACGTTGAAAATTGAAGGTACGAAAACACATATAAATGGAAGCACGCTTGCACCCAAATGCAAACCTTCGAAGCAACACTTTTTTCAAATGTAAATGAAAACAGTTTTTTTTTATTATCATAAAACATATAATATCATTTACAAAGAATAATTAGCTTTAAATGAAATCAAAAGTGAATGTTACATTGTGGATCTTAAATAGATGTTAACGTATAAAGTAAAACATGTTTAGTAATAGGGAAATGAAGATTTCTCCCGTACTAACTACTTGTTGCCATCCACCTGCTCATATATTAAGGAAATATTCAATTTTAAAGTTCTGTCCTATCCGAGTAGAAATAACTGGTGTAGTATGTCTACTTTGGAAGATTGTTTAATAGGTCTATGTGTGAAAGAAAACTTATTCCACAAGTTTGTACTATTTGAATTATTTTTGGTCACACTTTCTTCATGTATTAAATTATAATCACTTTTACTACATTTAATTTGTTTTACTACTTTCAGACGTATCCAATGGTTTGTGAGCCACAAAATTGCAGGACAAAATATGATAGAATACATAAAAAGTTTGAGGAATCTGAGGATGTGATGTCACAACTTGTCTGATTTCAGTCGTTTCTACACAAAGATACCAAAGTTTAAACTATAATAGTTATTAACAAAAACAATTTTTTGCATGCCTTCTTAACCATTTTTATTCTTTTGAAGTCCTCTTTCACATAAGAGGTACTTGTTTGAGCCCTGAACTGATCTTTTAAGAACTTGTTTTCTTCATCTACAGAAAATATAAAACCGGAAATTCTATTTTGTGCTGGCGCTGTAAATGCTACGTCATGCACAGGCAATGCATCAGTCACATGGGAAGAGCCTATAGCAATTGGAAGTAACATAACAACTAAACAATCTCATTTTCCTGGACAAATATTTGTAAAAGGTGTTACCACAGTTCGATATATTTTTCAGGATTACTTTGAAAACCTTATTGTGTGTCAGTTTCTTGTAACCGTACATGTACCTGCATACTGTAGCTCTACAAACAATATATCCGAACTTGGAAAACTTGTTTCCCTTGTTGTATCTGTACTTTTAATTCTACTAATTGTTCTTGTGGTCATGAAATTAAAAAAGAAAGGCAAAGTTACAAAACTGTTTTCAACTGCAAATCGACGTCTTCCAACAATTCCAGAAGAATTATCGATTCAGTCCAGCGGAGCACCTGCATGTCTCAGTGATAGAATCTACGAGGGCATTGATGAAAATAAACCTGAAAATCCAGAGAATCAAAGATTTTATGATCGTCACGTGAGTAATCTAAATGAAACTGAGTATAGTATTGTACCTGAATTGCAATATGAAGATATGAGTCGGTCTAAAGAAAACACTTGATGATTTTGAAAATTTAAGAATCAGGAAACTGAAAGAGAGGCGGCGAAGCCGGAGAAAGAGGAAGCACAACAAATGTTAGAGGAACTTAATAGTGTTTAACTATTTGAAGATGAACTGATGAAGGAAGAGCTAAATATTACGACACCATTACGTAATATTTAGTAACCTGAATCAACAGTATTTTAATATAAGTCACTGATTATTTTATCGTGTTCATGTAGTTCCGACACTTTTTCCGTATTTTTTCCCCTTAATTTGACTGCGAGAATAAAATGAACTGTACAATAAGCATACTTTTTAGATACCAAAGCATATCGCTCTAAGGGGAAAGAATGGCGTATGTATACTTTATCAATCTTCAGAATTTGTCATTTTTGTATTGTCGGACGAGGCAAGCTCTATACGAGTGCTTGCTGCTTATTTAGACACGTAACATTTTGATAATGTTACAATACAAACCTCAAACGCAAATACATATAAAACACAACACATAACAATTCATGACAATACGGGGAGGATAGTAAAAATGAATTTGTTTCACACCGTCAAATTGTGTCATTTTAAAATGTTTTAAGAAATGTTTTAAGAAAACGTTTTTAACAATTGCATGAAACGATAAGAATAACAATTTGACGTGCAATACCTCCCTGGTCAATAACATGACTGGCACGGCTATGCCAAACATTTGAACTTGCACAGCATTTGAAAATAGACACAATTTTGGAAAAATGGAATATTTGATTGACTCTTCTTAATTTAGTGAGGCTTTTACCTCATAACCAGCCATAATGCATAACCCATCTTCTTTTAAAGAAAAATATCCAAAAACATCAAGGAAGCGCACCAAGGAAGTGATGAAAATCTGTCACAATGGATTCTTAGTCCAAAAAATTCTCAAAGCCTACAAGATTGGACAAAAACATCACTTACAATCACTTATTCATAAACAAACAAAACCTTCACTGTCAAATACCATCCTATTTGTAAATTATTACTTCAAGCCAAATCCTTTCGCCACAGGGGAATACTTTTTCTTGTGTTAAGTGTGAAAGTCAGTGCACCTGCAGTGTAATTTGTTTACTATCAATGTAAGGTCATGACCATGGAAAGTGCGGTGAAGTGTGTGGAAATCTCTGGTGTAATTGCTAATTGCTTGTGCTGGATTGTGGTTTCTGTTGTGAGCAAGTAATAGACCCCGACAGATTTGAGATTTTGTCGGGGCTTAAGACAGAAAATGTATTGCGAGGTTTAGACTTAATCGTACTGTACTTTGACAATTTGACCAGTTTTTAACAAATATCTTTTAAAGACACTCAAACATAGAATTCTGCTCCCCTTAGTAGTTTATCCACATGCTCGTGCTTCAAGCATATTAAAAGGTTACTGCATGTATATGCTTATTGTGACGAAATTCAAGTTTCAAAGACTTATTTTGATAATCAAAGCCAGACATTGATTTAAATTATAATTTTGTATAGTTGTATATGTATTTAATAACGTGCAAGAGTGAAACACTACTGGAGGTGTCTAAATAGCAGGTCCTTCTTGCAATCTCTTATAGGCGTTAAGATAATCTCAAGCGTTTAATAAGGTTTTTCGTGTTAGAAATTCTCACTGCATGTGAGATAATGGGATTCAAAAGATGCTACAGATTCATGGAAATGTTTATTTTGTCTTTCATTATCTTCTCATTATTCTTCTTACTTTGTTTAAACGTGTATGTTTTCAAAAGAGTTCTAAGTCCGATAGTCCCTTATATGGCAGTAGGGGAGATTCCTGGACTTTCGGTGTAATAATAGATACATCAAATTTTAATTTGGTGCTTCCTATTCATTAAATCCAGAGGCCGCCATTTTAACTTGTGATAACGTTATATTAATAGGATTTTTACTAAGGGAACGATAGTATTTATGTAATGTAACGTATGATGCATGTACACGGTATCAGCGATTATTAAGCCAACACAAAATCATGTATTGAGAGGGCTGTTCAAAAGGTTAACAACCTGCCAACGAAGTCTTTTGTTATTTTATCGCGAAATTTACGATGAATTTGAAAAGTCCGAGGTCAAATCTAATAAATATTCATTTCATATCATTTTTTTTCTTTAAAAATCCCCCCTCGTTGTCATTAAAAATCCCCATTGAATTAACGTTATCACTGTAGTGCAAATGGCGGCCTCCATGGACTCAATGAATACGAAGCTCCAAATGTTGGTGTATTTATCATTACACCAAAAGTCCAGGATTCTCCCCACTGTACGGGGTAAGAGAGATTTGCAACTTACCAGCATTTTACATGACGTTTCGTGATGAAAATATTATACCGTTCAAGCTACGAATAACATTTTGATGTCAAAAGCTGTCATTAGCTCATGAAAAATTTCCGATTGCTCTATCTTTTATCCTCTTTAAAGTATTTGAAGCATTTAATGCGACTTCGGGGAAATGCAAGCATGATGAAAAATATTGATATAGAAAATCTGTCAAAGATTCATACAAATTTTCATCGATATCATATTTTACTTTCATCCTGTTGTGGTTTTCATACATATATATGACCTAAGGGTGCAATCAATATGCATGTCTACAATCTACAATAATTGTTATTTGCGAAAATTGAGATAATTCGGGCAAAATTGTGGGGTTCCTGGGGGAAGATTTTGTGAGGAGGAAGGAGCGAAATCTTTGTAGAGATCCATGCAGGGGGCGAAATGAATATAGAAAATTTCATAAATAAATACCTTTTTGCATGCTAACACATATATATGGCAAATGAAGTCATCATATTGGTATAATTTCATCACAAAATGGCAGTCTCCATGATGCAACCTTAAACATAAAAAATGCAATAAGCTTTTAGGGTGGGCTTGTTGCATTATGTTTGTTTTTTAATTCATATCAAGTTTTAAATTTTGACTGTATGTCTTTAAGACCCTTAAGTGTATTTTACAACAAGAACGATGTAACCAGTGGCGTAGCAAGGGCATCGGGCCACGGTGTAGCCATTCAAATCATGGGCGCCATAGAGAGTCCACGTCCACCCTATCCCCAGCGTGGTTGGAGCTGGAGTGGGCAATTTTTGATATTTGAAACCCATAGACGCCCGAAAATAGACAATTTCAGGCTTTGCTGGCTGAGAATGGCAATAAGTTGAAATTCCTATTTTGGAGGGTATCGGAAGGGAACTTCTAAGAAGTCATACAAAAAAAAATAGAATTTAATATTTTTTATTTTATGAAAATCATCATTATTCTTATTGTTGTTGCGAAGTTTTGAGCCCATTTTGATGTGCCCGACTTTAGATTGAAAGACCCATATTCGTTGTGAAGTTGAAGAATAGAGAGGATCCAGTGAGATTCCAATCACACTTTCCTCCGTCTGTTTAATATTAACTAGTAAATCTTATCTGTTTTGGTGGGCCCAACTTATATTCCTTGCTATCAAGACGGGCCCATTTTTCTTCTCTTTTCCTCTTATTTAAAGTTTTTGGGCCTATCTATCTAGTAGATTTTAGTAGGCCCGACATATGATTGAAGGGCCCGTTATTTTAAGAGACAGACAGGAAGGCCCAATTTTTTTTTTTTTTTTTTGCTGTGGCCCTACATATGATTGAAGGGTCCGTCGTGATATTAAGGGGCACAGAAAGGAAGGGGCCATCCTGGATACGAATGAACCCTAAAGTGTACATGGGCTCTCTTTGGTTACTCTATGAGCCTATTGTAACACTATAAGACGATCCGCCACTGGCTGGAACGCATCAAACAAAAAACGACTGAAATGATTATCAAACAACAAGTTGTCATTAAACTGCTAACTGCAAATGTTAAAGGTGTCAGTCATCAACTTGCAAGGCAATAGAGATCAAAACTAAATACACTAAACTAAACTAAACTATATAACTTAATAGAGATCAAATTTAAATACATTTAATTTGTTTGGTATTACATTTAGATATGGCAGCAATTGCAAACCTCAGGAGAACCAAAGGCGTGAGCCATGAATGCGGGTCTCGAACTCCAATTGCCCTGTCTGAATCAGTTGCGTCTCTATAGTGTATGGTCAAAATTGAATTTTATGTTCGTCGTTTAATTTGACCTTTTACACAAAAATTCGATTTTCTTTTTATCTCGATTATTTTTTATCTTTTCTTATCTCTTTATTTATCTTGCGCACAGTCTGACAGTATGATTGTTCATGATTGTCATAATCTTCAAAATTATTTGTTTTTCTGAGCAATGACCCGTGCAAAGAACGAGCTAAATCAAACAGAAGCTAATTACTGACAGTGTTCATCCTGGGCTTTTTGACAGCGGTGGATCTCATTTAAAATGACACTTGCCTGGTCACATGTTTTTACTAATACACGGACTGGCAGACTATAGGAAATGGTGGAAAAAACGGACTTTGCAATCGTGTATTTTTAGGAATTGGCCAATTAACGAAATGGGGCACCCTGTTTTTCGAACGGCATCCATCAGTCCATGCTTTGTCGTCGGTGTAATAATAGGTTATAGCCCCTCCGTAAAAACCTTCGAAAAATACAATCAGAGAAGGCTGTGACTTTTCACTAAAGTAAAAATCCATGAACAAATAACAATTATCCGATTGGAATAGGTTTAGATCATGCAACTATGCCGTGGCAGTGCCTTTTTTAACATACTAACTGGGGTATAATGCCCCCTCGTTTCCTTTCGATTACCACCCCCACCCTGACTCACCCGACCATCCACCACCGTTGCGAGATTTGTAACCCGCAAATAGCCCTACAAAATTAATATAAGGTAAATTTTAATGAATTTCTAAACTGGGGTCCAACAACTGATTTAACCATTCAAGGACCTGTAATTTAGCATTTTTAAATACGCCGCCCCCCAAAAAAGGTTTCTTCTTAATTCTCTCCTTTACATAACAAATTATGAATTTGTATCAACTGAATGTATGCCTTCTGCACCCTCCCCTTCCCCTCCCCTACTACAGATTTCTTCAAACAGGCACCCATAAACTATGTAGTTAGTTTCCTTCTCTGGTTGAGCATGCAGGGTGCTCTAAATGGCAGACCCGGCTCGGCCCGGGTTACCTTTAGCTGTCGTTATTGACATTTCGATTATTGTATATTTAATATCTGCTCTTTGTCTCTTAAAGGTGTATGGGCAGGTAGAGATTTTGCTATAAATATGTTCCTTTTAATATTTTGAGCATTTCATTAGCATCTATCTATCAGAAATTCCCACTCGTTTCTGAGATTTGCAAAAATTAAACTAGACTTCTACTATTTGAAAGCCCCAAAAAGCAGTGCAGATTTTTTTTTACTATGGATGCTCGAAATTTAACAGGCTTAAAATCGAACACAACATTCAACAATTCAACAGACTGATAGATAAAGAGAATAAAATGCTAACGATAAAATATGTTTAAGATAAGCTTTATCATGTTTGAAATTTCTACACAGGCCGAGATAAAAGTTTCCCTGAAAATTGAGAATATTCGGGCAAACTCGTGGGGACAGGGACGAAGCCCTGCTACGGGTCCAGAGAAAAGCCCGGATGCGCCAAAGATTTCTTAGTTTTGATGCCCCGGCCTGAAGATGGCTTTAAATCAAGACACAGACGTGGCAAAATTAAAATAAAAATAGAAAAAAGCAAAAAATGTTAAATTAGAACGTTAAAATAAAATATAACTGTATAATAAGCATTTGGTTGGATTAGTATAAATGAAACAACTTACCAGCATTGTGTTGCCAATTTTCATATCACAATTTTTCTTGCACAAATCTGTAATATATCCTACCGGTGAGACACTTAGAAGCCTAGCGTGACGAGGATGTACTGGTTCCCCTCCCCATATGCAGAAATAGCGTTAATAAGGTTTTGGCCCAAATTTGGATAAAAACGGCCCAGATTTGCTTAAAAATGGTCCAAATTTGTTTTAAAATGGCCACAATTTTGTTAAAAATCGCCAAGGATAGCAATAATTATTGCCCAAAATTTGATTAAAATTGTCTAAATGTAAATGTCCCAAATTGGGTTACAATTTGTCAGTTTCATATAAAATGTACCATAAGCTATCAATATTTTTGCAGGTAATTTTTACTTTGATCAGGTAAAAAATTGCTCTACACCCCCAAGTATAGGGGGATCAGGTTACACGGTACATTTTAAGGAAATAAATTGCAAATATATGTATATATATATATATATATATATATATATATATATATATATATATTTATATATATATATATACATACATATATATATATATGTACATATATAATATATATATATATATATATATGTATACATATAAACATACATACATATATATATATATATATATATATATATATTTTATATATATAAATATATATATATATATATATATATATATATATATATATATATATTTATATATATATATATATATATATATATACATATATATATATATATATATATATATATATATATATATATATATATATATATATATATATATATATATATATATATATATATATATATATATATATATATATATATATATATATATATATATATCTCCCAAATTTGGTTATGATCAGGGGCGTGTCTAGCTTTACATTTCTATGGGGGCTTAAGCTCCTATAAACATATTCAGGGCCCGTGACGCAGGTTTAAGATTAGGGGACCAGGACTGAGGTGTGAGTAGTTGAGGGCACCCTCTCTCCCTCAAATGGTTTCTTCTTTCTGGTTGCATGCTTGTTTCCCAGTTGGTAAAATAAACTAATGATAACACATAAAATTGTAAACATTTACTTCAAATTTATCAAAATTGACCGTGATTTCCTGAAAATTGAAGTATAAATGCCGGAAATTGATACAAAAAATCACGAAAATGAAGGAAATTTTACGAAAAGTGAAGCAGACCTCCCAAAAATTGACAAAGATTTCCTCATAGAAACTAAAACAAATTTCCTAAAATTCAAGATTTCCCGAAAACTACCCAGTGCAATTTGTATAACCAGGAAAAATGCCACCACTTGCCAAGTGGAAATTGGCCATCGGACGAAAAGGTTTGTATTGCTTTTATTTATTTTTTGGGAGGGGGAGGGAGGGGGCTGATAGCCTATTTATTAATACCTACCTCTCTATCTGAAGGCTTTTGGTTTTTATGTTGTAAATTAAAGTACAAATTTGAGTATTTTTGATTTAAAATGAATATTTTTTGATCCAAAATGAAAGATTTTTGATCCACAATTGATCATTTTTGTGTAAAACTTAAAAGATATTTGGTGCAAATTTGAGGGTTTTTGGTCCAAAATTGATGATGATACAGTCGATACTATTAAAACATTGCCAACCTCTTGTTTTCTGTATGGTTCATTTAGTATTTCAATTAAATACATTTATGACTGTGCCATGAATTTGCTCCTTCCCCTTAGACTGGTTATATTTTGTTATCTAGTTAAATGAAATCTTCATTTTAGGGAAAATTCTTTTTCGAAAACTACCAAATGTACCCCTTTTTTAAAGTGAAAATTGTCCCTCATTTACTGTCAAAAAGTGCCTCATTTTCGCAAAAGTCATAAAAAAATTAAATATATTGGCAACATTTCCCCCCAAATTTTTCAATTTTATATTAATAATTTGGAATCCCTAATTTTACCCCCTCCCAACCGGGAATGTGAAATCTCCCCCCCCCACCCCCTCCCTTTCTATGCGCCACTGGTTACAAAATGTTCGGTTATTTTTCTATTTTATTGATATACATGAGATACTTCACAAGTTTTCAAAAAGAGAGTATGAAGAGAATAACTTAAGCTACATGTACTCCCATAACATTTTCTACCCCAGCTGTTTACCTTATGAGGATATAACCTCATCCCTGAATTAAACGGTCACATTTCGAACAATATTAATTTATTCTGTACATGTTCAATGGTTTATGCTGCAAATTGGGGAATACCAATTTTGTAAAGTTAAGGTCATGTCAGTCACTTCAGAGGCATGGCTGCCAGGGTTTATTCCCCCCCCCCCCCTCCCCCCCAAAAGTTTATTTTGTTCACATTTTCATAAACCATTTTCAAGTTTTTGTCTTAAACATTTTTCCTTTTATAGTACAACTCCCATGTTATTTGGATTAATTTTTTGTGAACATCTGCTGTGCATATACGCAGGGTTTGGAGCCATTTTTGTTTGGCTATTATAAAGACCACTGCCTATCCCCTATGCCCCAAATTGATAATACCTTTCATCATAGGCAAGATTTAAGGGGAGAAAGGGCGCACTTGCCCCATTCCCCTCTGTTTTCCCCAAAATTGTATCTTTTGTATGGAGATTTTTTGCATCTTACGCCTTCCCCCCACTTTGAGTTTGCCCCCAACTTTTGGAAAGAAAATCCCGTCCCTGCCTTTCATTGCACAAAACACCATTGTTGACAATGTATCAATTTATTATAGCATAGAATGGCAACACTGCAATAAGTATTAGGCTGTGCAATGATGAAAGGTTTTCTCAATTTGGGGTATGCAAAGGTAGGGGATAGGCAGTGGGCTTTATAATAGCCAAAAAAATGGTTCCAAAACCTTTGTATATGCACAGCTAGTATAACTAAAAAAACTACAGACCTATCAGCAATTTGTGTTTTATCTCTAAAATATGTGAAAAGGCTGCCTTAACATCAATTTTCTCATCACATAAAAACAAATGATCTCCATCCTTTATATCAATCTGCGTACCACAAAGGTTTTTCAATGAAATTGCCTTGATCAAAGATACAAACGACAGTTTAATGAATATGGATAAAGGATTGTGTACCACGATGACCCTTATTGATTTATCTGCCGCCTTTGATACGGTGGAGCATAACATCCTAATGAATGTACTTGAGAAAAGGTTTGGTGTTAAATGTATTGCAAAAAGCTGGTTTGACAACTATCTCAACAGCCGCACTCAAGTCTGTTGTAGTTGGTGATTGTCTTTCACGACCAACTGTTCTTACTTACGCAGTTCCGCTGGGGTCGTGCACTGGTCCTGTTTTACGGTTTACGCTGTTATGGGTTATGCTGATGACCACGCCGTATATCTTGCCTTTCAACCTAGAACTGAAGATATGTCACTCCAATCAATCGAACATTGCCTAATTGATATTAAGAAATGGATGAATAGTAATTGAATAAAAATAAACGATACCAAAACCGAATTTACTATATTTGGCACTCTGACTCTTTTAAACAAACTGCAGAACAGTAATATCTTTATTGATTCCACAGTAATTAAAGGTCAAACTTTAGTTAAATATCTTCGATTAACTCTCGATTCTACCATGTCTATGACAAAATGCATCTCTGATGTTTGTCAAATTGCTAGTCGTGATTTATCTACAGTATTTTAAAGAAAATTTGTAGATTTTAGATGCTGACTCTGCTAAGATTATTATTCATGCACTCGTTATGTTTTACCTCGATTATCGTAATTCTCTTTTCTTTGGTCTAGCTAAGTCATTACTGGCTAGATTACAACGTATTCAAAACACTACTATTAGACCTATTCCTAAACTAGACAATTATACTAGCATAACAAATGCCTTAAAAACTTTACATTGGCTTGCAATTAATGCTTGGATTGAATTCAAGATTCTGGTAACCACATACAGTGCATTATATAATACTGGCACATCTTATATTAGTATTGTATTGTCTCGTCGTAATTCACGTTACTTTCTCCGCTCCCATAACTCAATACAATTAGCTGTTTCCTGTTCCTGTTACAAAACGTTTGGCGACGGAGCTTTTGCTGTAGCAGCTCCAAAACTTTGGAATTTCTTGCCACCTGATGTAAAACTTGCCGACAATTTCAACAATTTTAAATCAAGACTTAACTTTACCCTTTCACTGTTATTATTCTTAGTTTTTACCATTTTACTGGTTTTAGGCTTCGTTTGCTTTTGCTGGTTGTTACATTTTGTTCACATATGTTATGGTTTTATAACCTATGTTATTTGTTCACTTCACTTTTTGATAGTTTCTTACATTTTATTTGCAGTTTAAACTCGCTTATCATTTTCTGACATTTCAGTATCATTTTATGTAAATTCTGTACTTTTCTGCTTTTATGTGTATATCCTACTATGATTTGTATAGCGGCATAGAATATTTATAGTTATGTGCGCTTTATTATAATAATAATACTAATGATGATGATGGTGGTGGTGGTGGTGCTGCTGCTGCTGTAGCTGCTGCGTCTGCTGCAGCTGCTGCGTCTGCTGCGTCTGCTGCAGCTGCGGCTGCTGCTGCTGCGTCTGCTGCGTCTGCTGCAGCTGACGACGACGATCGCATCTGGCGGCGGCGCTGCGACGACGACGACGACAACAACAACAACAACAATAATAATAATAATAATAATAATAATAATAATAATAATAATAATAATAATAATAATAATAATAAATGTATCAATTAAATGTACGCAACCCTCATTATCTAAATTGTTAAAAAACTATCGCTTAAAACAAAACTAGCTGGCAAAAAATAACACTATTCTATAGTCCTCAAAACAAAGCTTAGTTAGATCCATCCAAGCCATTAGGCCGATATGGCCAGTGCTTATCCCATTTCCATAGCGCATGCAGATGGCAGCACATGATCCCCCCTGGACGGGATGCCAGTCTATCGCAGATCTTCCCAGCAGTGCTGGTACTAATTTTACAGTTGAGTGGACTGAAGCAAGTCAAGTGTCTTGGCTCAAGGACACAATGCAGCTCTCGTGGCGGGCGGGAATGGAACCTGGTACCTTTCGAATAAGAAACAAGACTTCTTAACCACTGAGCCACTGCACTTCCAAAAATGAAAACCAGCAATAAAGTAATCACGGAAAGATCACAAATTGTATTTATCAGTTTTGTTATTAACAAAGACAAAATATTCAAAACCTGAAACTGACTATTAATTGATATGATAAATTTGTACGCACACAAATATTTTCCCATTTATCATCATATTAAATGAAATGGTATGTGGACAAAATTTTGGTGATACCATGTAGGTATGTAAATCAACTTTTATTTTGATCTTGAGAGTGGTGGACAATTTCAAAGAGCCAAGTTGACAAAAAACTGAAACAAGAGTTTCTCATTCATAACACTTAACACTATAGGCAACCTTCCAAATTTGTATTCCAAGCTTGATGATTACAGGAAGATACGTTAATATTTCAGCTATAATAGATAATATATTTTGATTATAATCTCGGCAAAAAATATTTCTGAAGTTATATAGATCAGTTTGAACAACTATAGGAACATGGCAAGCTTTTAATCATGAAAATTAAACAGTAAAATCTACCGATAGCTAGGATAAAGCACATACACTTCAAAATTGAAGAACATACAGTTCTTACACTGAAGAACCTATCAAACTGAAGAATATCATAAAGCAGTATCTTTCCCTAGGAGAAATGGTCAGTCAATCATTCACAGTTAATGTACACATCACCTCAGGCATATGATACACAGCTATTTTATCACCAGTTTGCAAACAAATTTCTTTCACTAAGTCACCTAACATGGATGGGTGATTTCAATCACAAAAGCACCCTGATTACTCAGCACTGGCTTTGTGTAATCTTATGCACACACAAAACCTTGGGCTTACTTAGCTGTGGTGTGCATGGGAATGGCAGATAAACAATCATTGTTTGGAGTGGAAACACAATACACTGACAGGAAGTCAGGATGGTAATTGTCATACCTGAGTTTTTAGGATTAGCTTAGGTGTCGGGTGCAGGTAGTCTTAAACATAAACTTTTTGGCATGATGTAATTTATACAAAATAAGCAAAACTCACTTAATAAATTCAAAATGTTTTAGAAAAAATACCAATTTTAATTTTATCCCAAGAACCGCGCTGTTTCTAAATTTGAGACTGTTTGCAATAATTGTGTGTTGAGCTGAATGATTTGAGATGGTGTTTGGCCAAAGTCACATCAGCAGCTGTAAAGAGAGCCAAGCAGCTGGAATATCAAGTCGGCCTAGAAAAGTATTGGGCATACACCCCATTAAGTTAAAAAAAATGATATAACAAGCAATTGCCTCAAAATGTAAGATATTGATCACAACACAGTGTGAAACATGTCCTTATCAAGTAGTACTATTAAACATCATAAGCTCATTTACAAAACAAAGTGAAAAAGCAATAAACACTTTCTGTTAGGTTGAAAACAAATCTCTTTTTAGAACTGCATAATCTTTGGCAACCTCTGACAATTCTCCATGCTTTGTCTGATAACTCGAGTTGGCTGGTTATTATCTGTAAAATCTGAGATTGGACTTGGCATGGTCATTATGTTAGTCCACATTTTCCGAGCCATTACATTCTTCATTGGTTTTTGAGGATGGGCAAAAGGTTCCATGCTGAACTGCTTCGAAGGGAAAATCCAAGTCCTTGATTGCCTTTTTCAACTTCTCTGGTGGATCATCAATATCCTACAAAATTAAGACAGAATGGGAAATATTTTTGAATGATGATGTACTACTAACAAAAAAAAATTGTTTAATGATCATGACAGGTGGGAGTTTGATGTTAAAAATGTATTGACCAACAAAGATTGTAAAAACATTAACAAAGCTCCTTTCAGAATTACCACCATATTAAAATACAAATGGCATCCCACTCTCTGTTCCGCATGCTATCCCATCCTACATCACTCGCTACAGTAAATCATGAAATCCAGATGCCATTCCACCACATCATCCACATACCATCGCACCTGCAATGACATCCAACCACATGCCATCTTCAACTCCAACATTGAGGCGTAGGAGGAGCTTAAAAACGTGACAAATAATTTTGTCCAAGATTGTCTGAGTGTATATTTTCGACTGCAGAGAAATAAGCACTAATTATAGGATGTCAAACTGAATGGAATAATTTTTCTTTATGGAGAAGGAACATCTTTTTCTGATTGTGCAGAAAATTAGAACTTGCTTAAATGAAGGGTTATGACAAACTATATTGCAGACATTCTTGTAGGGGGATGGTAATATTGAAGGTTGAATTGATGAACTTAATTTTTAAGCCGAAATAGAAAATGAATTTAATTAACAAGAATAAATAGTACAAAATCTCAATTTACATGAACAATTAGCAAACTAATTTATTTACCCTAATTTTGCAAGCAATTGTTGTTGTTGGGGGAGGACGGGGGCAGTATTGAATGTGGAATTCATGAAGGTAATTTATGTGGCTAAAATATGTACATTATAAAATAACAGCTAAACATGCATTCTATGCAAAATCTGGTTCTGTTCACGGTGAAGCACAAAAACAAATAAAAGACTGAAGTAATATCAACTTTTATTACATATTTGTGGTTCCCCGATCATGAGTGCGGAGGATACACGTTATATCTGTGGCTACTCGTGTGGTGCGGAGAATACACGTTATATCTGTGGCTACTCGTGTGGTTCGTCACAGATAACCTTCACATTGCTTATGTTCCAGGACAAGAAGTTGGCATTCCAAACATTTTAAGAGCGCTGGCATTGTATATGATTAAATTTCAATACTTCTTTAGTAAAGGACATACATTGCAAAATATATTCCATGCCCCCACTCCCGCCCCTACCCTCTCACTACCATTCGAAACCACATATGCCTACAATGCAATAATGCCAAATTAATGAAGAGAATACAATTCAATTCAGGGGTAACACATATTTCTCAAATTACATACATTTATAATTGAAAGAAAATTCAAATTGGTATATGTGCTTCAAGAACACCAGACACACAATATATTTTCCGATATATTCAAATAAATTATATCATTTTATATTTCAATAATGGAATTAAAAGAAATAATATAAACAAGCACAAAAAAAAAATCTAATGAATTAACAACTACCTGCATTTTTAATACATAACATTTATAATTATAATTCCACAGAAATACTTTGAAACTTATTTTTCGTTTTTTTACCTTTTACAGATATTGAAAATAAATTGTATTTGTTATGCATATCAGGAATATATCATTGTAAGTTCTTTCAAGGCAAGAGCCTACTTCATATATATTTCCTTTCACAAAAAAAGTTGTGAAATTCGTTTACATTGTTTGCTCAAAGTTGCTGACCAATGCACAAAATCGAATGGACAATGGCGATTTGGGTGTCTTAAAGTTGTCTGATTTTAATTTGATATTTTAATGATGGGTTAATTCATAATGCGCTATCATGCCGCAAAGTCTTTGTATACAGCTTTCCGTACACGACACCAGACTTTTCACATAAAAAGTCTGGTATAATGATACCCAACTTTCGGTATCACCAGCTTGTTTAAACTCATAACAAAGAACCTCTCTGTTGTCATTAAGACCTGTTTGTAACTTCCAGTGATGAAGACCATACACAGTCAGAGTATTGTGTGGTCACATATTAAAAGTGCACCCAAGCAGAAGTGTTGTTAGGACAATGAACAGAGATTGCACGCTGAAAGTGCACCCATGCACAAGTGAAATGAGTAAGGATGATGAGCAGGGGATTGGGTTGCATACTGGTCTGGCAAGCTGGTGGCTTGTGCAATGTAGTGTGAAATTAACAGTCTGGATGCTTCAGGTCATTTTGACCAGTTCTCCTAAAGAGAGGAATTTCTTCATAATATTTTGGGCACATGGTAATGCACAGGGAAGCCAGGTAGAGATTTTGCAATGCACCTTCTCCTATGCATTTAATATCCTGTGCTGAAAAAATAGCCACTATGAATCATCCCTATTCATATACATTAACTACTTTTTTTATTATAAATTGCAAAAAACGACAACAAATATTGGATAAAATACGCAATTAACGCTTTGGAATAATTTAAGATCATGACAATATGATCACGTGTAGTATTATCGTGCGTCGTTTAAAAATACACACATTGTACTTTGCGCGAGAACAATATAAATTTTTAGACATACTGCCAAAACATTAGTGTGTGTGCATGGTTTGATGCGTTCATGCATTTAGCACTGGATATGCATGATCACCCCTAAACATTCTGTATGCTAAGTATATATGAATGAGGGAATGTTCAATTCCATAAGAACTGTACAAATTAATGCTAAATCTAATAATATAACCTTTACAAGGTTGGTAAAATAATTTGTTTAAGAGATTTGACCGTTTGCTTTATTGTCTCAACAGAATCAAGCAGAGGATAAACAGATTTATAGAAGAAAATAACATGCATTTGCATGTTTTCTTGTCTAAACCTCCTAGGGAACAGAGCACTTACAAAGTGTCAATACATTAAGCAATAATGATCATCAGATTTTCACAGGTTTGAAGGTTTCTTAGCCTCCTTAAAAAGTGAGCTGCGAAAGTATTCCACATGTACATATGTTCAACAGTGGCACACCTAGAACACTCAGGCCTGTGGATAAATTGGTGTTGAGGGAACCAATATTGCAGTAAGATGATGTGGGTCTATAATCAATTCCCCCCCCCTCCCCCTCCCCAATCTTTACATTGGCAAATATATTAAATAAAAAACCATGAAAATTTGTTTGAATCTAGAAATATGATCTTTATTCTTTAGGAACTATGAACAGACTCATTCATTGCACTTTTTTTTTTTTGTCCTCTTTTTTCGTCATGCTGTACTGCGATTGGACAATGACAGCACGCACTGAGACATATGATCAGCTATGTGCATTTTGGCTGCGTGTAACTAATGTCACATAGCTGACAAACTTACAACGGCTGTTAAGTGATTGCCAGGCTAATTGGGACAGGTTGGAGAGGTTTATGCTCACAAACAGCAGAATAGTAGGCAAAAATAAAATATATTTAAGGGTGCTGCTATTTGGACTGTTAGGAAGTAAAATTTGCTTTGTTGGCTAATTTTATGTTTCATTAGTTGTTCTGCTCCTTAAAGTTTCAAACAGTCAGACCCGACCTGATAAATAACCAGGTCGGGTCTGATTTTTCCTCTTTATTTTCTTTATTCTGAAAGCCTTAGTTTTTGTGGAAGTTGGTGCTGAGTATCATATTAGCAATGGATGATGTCCTTATTGTGTGGTTATTTTAATTAGGATAAAGTGGTCTCACTATTTGCTACAGTATGTTTGTGGTTATGATTTGCTGGAACAAATTTTTAAGGAGAAGGTTATGTTCGGTTTAACTTAACCAGCTTGGTCACTGAAATTTGCTCTGGCTCCTTCATTTTTTATTTTTGCCCGGGGCCCATGGGGTTTACCCACATCGTTCCCACCCCATTGTTGCGCCTCTAGATGTTCAGGTCTTCTTTACGACGTAAACACAAAAACATACCTCATCACTTAAGAAGAATGTTCCCCAGTGGATTCCCATGGAATGTTTAGATTTGATGTCACGGTGTATCTTCACTGCCTCCTCTGGATCCACATGCTGACACTTCATCACAGACCTAAAAGAGGAAGAGCAAGACTTATAACAACATGCAGTAGCATAGTCATGGTGACAGGGGAGGGCAGTTCCAATCAACCCTCAACAATTGCGTCTGCATTTTGGTCTGAAAAAAAAGTGGCAACCGTGTTCCCTCATTTAAAAATTTTGATCACCAAAATGTTTAGTTATTTGCCAGTACAAAAAACTGTTTTTAACTTTAATTTTGAATGAAAAAACCCATTCTCCCTTTCTTAATTGCAAGCCACGTAGAAGAAGTGTTGACATTTTTGGGTGCATCTCCTACGGCCAAAGAGAAACACAGATAAGGAGAGTCTAAAAAATTTCATAAATCCTTCTCCTAACCTAAGGATGAATACTTATATCAGCTTACGAACTAGGCAAAATTGCGAAATTCACCTGCACTTCAGTCAACATGTTAGGGGATAACTGTACATGCGAGGAAAATTTGCGTCCAAAAAATGATCGCTAAAAAAAACTGGTAAGCTCCATCATAGCAAAATATATGGAATCACTCCAAAATGCCAAATGCTTTTACTTTTTTTGTAGTTTCAGGCACCTCTCGTGGGCTACAGAGACTATACCTACGCCCGTATGTACAGTATACTATTGATCAGTGATATGAATTCATACATGTTGTATTGGTGCCATGGGGCTTAAGGCAGGGAGGAGAAAGGAAAAGGGGGAGGGGGGGGGGGGAAGGGGTGGGGGAAAACAAGGTAACAGTGTAAAAATTCATGATTAGGATTACCAGTAATAAAAATAAAGGTATTCTATGCTACCGAAATATTTCCAGTGCATTTTTTACTCAAAGAAACTTCTATTTTGGTCACCAAGTATTATTTCTATGGCGACTAAAAATCATCATTTTTCAATTTTTGGGTTGCCAATATTTAAATTTTCATCCCCATGGCGACTATGAATTTTCAAGGGTTGGTTCCAATGGAGGTCCAGACTCCATTTCTTATAAATAATGTGGTAAAGGTCCTTTGCACCCCGCCCCCAGACATCAAAACTCATGCACGCACATAAGCACTTTTTGAATCATGGTTTTAAAGCCACACCACTGGTCATAGATTACGTTGCACCATTGTTCTAAGTTATGACAATATAGCACTAAACGTACAAGGACTTAAAACAAGAAATGCAAAGTAACTTCAGTTCAACATTTTAGTCCTTGATATATAGCATTTTTACCGTTCGTCTATCCATCCGTTCGCCCACACACATTGTCCGTTCGCCCACACACATTGTCCTTCCGCCCACATGCATTGTCCGAAAGAACTGAACATGACTTGTCCTTTTCCTTAAAAATTTGTTCCAGTAAATTATGACCACAAACACACTGTAGCAAATAATTACACCACTTATCTTACTTAGAATAATTGCTCAACCAGGAGAACGAATACAATGGGACTATTGATAAGGGAATTTGATTCTAATCACTTGTGGTTTTTAGAATAAAGAAAATAAAGAGGAAAAGTCTGACCCGACCTGCTTATTTATCAGGTCGGGTCTGACTGTTTGAAATCTTAAGAAGCACAACAACTAATGAAAAGCTTCAGATTTAGGTTAAGAAGGTTTAATGTTTTTTGTTTGTTTATGCAAATTGCCAGTAGGGAATCAGGACGGATGATGAGTTGGGGTAAGTTAAGGGTATAGTTGGAAGGTAGTATGGAAAACCAGCTGGAGACTCCCTAAATTTCATGGAAAGACCATTTAAGGAAATCCTATGTTAATTTTTATGTTCACTTGTATGATTGGGTACTAAAGAAACAAATTGGTAAAAAAACCATGGTTGAGCCTTATTGCACTAGTTATTACATTTCAAAGATTTTACCAATCTGGTGAACAACACATTGAAATTTGGCATGTCCCACATGGTATGTCACGTACAGCAAACATGTGTTTTTTTTAATAAGAGCATTCAAATTTTGTATCATTAAGCCCGCCTACTGAAGAATTTGCATGACATCACCACCAAAAATAGTATGGCACATCTGCTGACCATGGGCTATGTGTATCACATATGACTTGAATCCAGTTTATTATTCTGTAGATATCGTGATTACAAGCTCTTTTCAGAAAAATCATATTTAGTCCACCCACTATGCATATTAATGAAATTCAATATTTTCATACCATGAACATGTACACACTATAGCTAACATCATAACTGCATAGTTCTTAAAATATGAGCATTTCAACATTTTTACATAGGCCCCCCCTACTTATTATTATGCATGACATCACCACGAAAACCAATACAGCATATCTAACGACCATGGGCTATCTGTGTACCACATATAATATTAATCCACTGTACCGTTCTTGAGCTATCGTGTTTATAAACAGCATCACACACATACATACACACACCCACATATAAGTGTTTATGGTGCCAATCGGGAAAGCTGTTTTTTTTGTATGCAAACTGCGGACTGTGCTTTTTATTCCTGATTCACAGGTGGTGCATCCAATGATTATCCCCGATCGGCACCAACCACAAGCGCACACAACACTACATACACATCTTTAACATCAGGTATGTTAACCAAAAAACTGGGGAAAGGACTTAACTGCATTAAAAGTTAGAGGGCATGAAAATTGTTTTGAAATTTTTAATGATTTCCAAACTAGGAATATCCCTGATTCATGGGTGTATATTCAAATGAGTATCCCTGATCGGCACAAACCACAAACACCCACATGCACATATATGCCATCATGACTGCATAGGTTCATGATGCTATTGCATGGAACCAAAAAACATCAAACCTTAACCTAAATCTAATACTCCTCATAAAAAATATTCTACTTGGTATTTTCACTTATGAATCAAATAAGATGATTTATCTACCAAACTCATTTCTATTCAAGACACAAATTTGTACTTTTGTTTTCTAGCTTTTGAGGCAAGATTTCCTTGTTTCAGGAATTCTTTATGCCTTACATAAGTATTTTAATTGCCATGCATATAAGGAATGCATTTATTTTCAGCTGTTTTGATTTCTTTTCGGACAATGTTTGTGGGGGGACAGACAATGCATGTAGATGGAGGACAATGTGTGCTGAAGGACTGACAAGCATGTGAACGGATGGACATATGAACTGTAAAGACGCTATATATCCCTCTTCAGCATATTTATTGGCAAGGGGATAGAAATGTTAAAACTCATGATTCTACCTTGGTTCATATGCACCAATTGGAATAGCAGCAAGATCGAACCGACCGAACACTTCTCCAATTTTCTGAAAGAGGCTTTCTTCATAGCCTGTATCTCCTGCGAAGAAGAACTTGGAGCCCTTCGATCCCTCCACCACCCATGAGCCCCACAGGCATTGGTTCCTTCCTGACAGTACACGCCAACTCCAATGTTTTGCTGGTGTAAAGGTTATTCTAGCATCGTTTGGAAGAATGTGTGTCCCACCATTCAAATTCTACAATATTCTGGCAACCTTCCTTGTAGCATAAATTTCTACCACCCTTTGGCACCAACCAGGTTAGATTTTTAAATTTGTCTGCAAGCTGTTTAACACTAGCTCTATCAAAATGATCGTAATGATCATGACTTATCAACACTACATCAACAGAGGATATTTCTTCCACAGTGATAGCTGGTGGACGATATCGTTTATATCCAACAAAACTGCGGTTTCCAGGTCCTGCTATGTCGCTGAATACGGGGTCCGTGAGAATGGTACAGCCATCAATCTGGACGAGCAATGATGCATGACCAATCCACAGTGCACGCACACCAGCACCCTCAGGCATGTTGAGTTCATCTGGTGATGGCCGGTGAACTGATTCGGCCAGTTCCTATGAGATCAAAGGAGAACAAAAGCTGAACATGGAGCTGCTGATACTTATCGTCTGTTCTGCACATATTTAATTAACTGATCAACTGGTTTTTTTCTACGGAACATAACATTGTATCTATCATTTCAAATCAATTGTAGTTCTAAGCTTTGAGTGACAGGTCTCAGCATGTGTGAGACACACCTTACACCACTCTTCACCACAAAGTTGGATCAATAACATTTATGTTTTCCCAGCAAATGCAGCAAAATTCTGCCATTATCTGATGATCAAAATTAGGTGGCACAGGAGGTAACTTTATATCTTGCCCTTCATCAAACCAACTTACACTAATACAAACAATTGAATGGATTTTCTCAATGAACCCAATACACAACCCTGAGGAACCCAATACAGAACCCTGAGGAACCCAATACAGAATCCTGAGGAAGCCAATACAGAACCCTGAGGAAGCCAATACAGAACCCTGAGGAAGCCAATACAGAACCCTGAGGAAGCCAATACAGAACCCTGAGGAACCTAATACAGAACCCTGAGGAACCCAATACACAACCCTGAGGAACCCAATACAGAACCCTGAGGAACCCAATACAGAACCCTGAGGAACCCAATACAGAACCCTGAAGAACCCAATACAGAAGCCTGAGGAACCCAATACAGAACCCTGAGGAACTCAATACACAACCCTGAGGAACCCAATACATAACCCTGAGGAACCCAATACAGAACCCTGAGGAACCCAATACAGAACCCTGAGGAACCCAATACAGAACCCTGAGGAACCCAATACAGAACCCTGAAGAACCCAATACAGAAGCCTGAGGAACCCAATACAGAACCCTGAGGAACCCAATACAGAACCCTGAGGAACCCAATACAGAACCCTGAGGAACCCAATACAGAACCCTGAGGAACCCAAAACAGAACCCTGAGGAACCCAATACAGAACCCTGAGGAACCAAATACAGAACCCTGAGGAACCCAACACAGAACCCTGAGGAACCCAATACAGAACCCTGAGGAACCCAATACAGAACCCTGAGGAACCCAAAACAGAACCCTGAGGAACCCAAAACAGAACCCTGAGGAACCCAATACAGAACCCTGAGGAACCCAATACAGAACCCTGAGGAACCCAATACAGAACCCTGAGGAACCCAATACAGAACCCTGAGGAACCCAATACAGAACCCTGAGGAACCCAATACAGAACCCTGAAGAACCCAATACAGAAGCCTGAGGAAGCCAATACAGAACCTTGAGGAACACAGTTGTAACTTCCTTCCATAGAGAATACTTCACCATTAACAATTACAACTCTTTGTGACCTGTCAACTAACTAGGAATTTATCCAACTGGCACATTTCCCTCCACACCAAGTGCTCTTGTATTTCATTGTGAGTCTACCTAATGAGAACTTCTTGAATGCTCTTTGAAAATCTAGATAGATGACATCCACATTATGACTGGAATCAACTAGTTTTGGTGACATCATCAAGACACTCCAATAAATTACAATAGAAACCAGAGTTGTTGACTCCAGTCATTGACTTGGACTCGAGTCACACAGGTCTCATTTTCTTTTTACTTGTGACTTGATTTGACTTGCAAAAAAAAGCGACTTGTGACTTGACTTGACTTGCAAAAATATGACTTGGTTACAACTTTAATAGAAACACAAGACCTAGCTCTTAGGTAAGAACTCATGAAGTATGGAACACAAAAGGACCACCAAATATGTTCCCAAAAGATATGTTTGCAAACAGATATGGTCGCAAAATTAAACTTCGGAAAACAAATATGCTCAGAAAATGTAAGATCGGAAACAAATATGTTCAGAAAATATATGTTTGAAAGGAATATCTTTGCAAGAGATAGGTTGCCAATTTTTGAAGCTCACAAAAGAACCGCATTCACAACCAATATCTTGCAGATATGTTCTCAATTTGCGACAAACATACTTGTTGGTCCTTTTGGCACGCATGCTCGGCAAAAGGATAAGCAAACGTTAGTCACCAAGTGGTTCACGAAATACTTTGCAAGGTTGTTCGCAAACAGTGGCGTATGCATATGTATGATTAAATTGTTCTAAAGGCGTGGCCTACTGGGGTTCTCCTATCAAAGGACATGTTACCTTTGCATAGCTCGGCTTGTTCAACATGGGGGTATTTTTCAGCTGATCACTGGTAACAGGGTATGTAATGCAATAAGAACATTGGTGTTGCTACACAAAAATATAGCAGAAAGAGTGAATGAGATAACGGATTCGTTCTCGTGTCGGCCCCTATGGGAAAAGATTAAAAATGCATCATGGAGACAGGAATGGTGACAGCATAGCGGTGTATTATTAAGGTGTATATATATTAGAGTCGGACTAAGATGCTTTAAAGGCCTGATTTTTGGTGCCATCAAATGGCTGGAGAGCCCCCATGGATGCTATTGTAGAGGGAGAGGAGAGGCCCTCGACCCAATGGCCAGTCCAATGCTGACATATACATGCATTTTCAGGACCTGACCATGTTGTCCTAGGAAAGTTCCCCCAACAGTGACGTACCTAGAATATCTTGGTGGGGCGAGGACAACAAATTAGTATAATCAAATCTGTATATGGGCAGGGGCGTAACTTAACAGGGTGGAGTGTGTTTAACTGTGTTACATCCCTAGCTAGAGCAACTTTAATTTTGACTATTTCGTTGGGCAAAAAACATGGCCCAATTCTGAAGAAAAATTGTAAAACAAATACTTCTGAAAATGTTCAAATGGGCCCCGAGGAGTGTTCACATGCACCCCAGCTCCACCATGGTTGAGCCTTGCTACCACGATAGGCCCAAAGGAGAGTTCACATGCACCCCAGCTTCACCATGGTTGAGCCTTGCTATCATGATGGGCCCCAGGACGGACCCTTCATGTAGACATTTTTGAACATTTTTTTAATGATAAATGACATCCATATATGCACAATACACAGAGTAGAGAAAACTTCTATCGAAACATTTCAAAGTCATCAATATGTCAATGAACTATCAGATTTAATGGTCCATCATTTTGGAGAAATCTGGATGAAAGCAATCACTCCCTGCATGGTCTTAATTCTTTTAAAATAGCCCTAATACATTATCTGTTGAAAAACAAAACATAAACAATTTGATATCTTGAAAGTTTATCAATCTAGTGTACTTTAGGGGAGGGGAGGAACAGCTTATAGTACAGGAGGTGCGTGGATATGGGAGGGATCATGTCAGGCGAAGGAGGGGCGGGTGGATGTTACATGCTGATATGTTAAGACTACAGTTTGTATGTCAGTAGCATAGAAGTAGTATTTTTTTCCCTTATCTTTTTTTTCATCATTTTAAGGTGGCCTGACCCTGATAAGCTCTGCTTCGTTCAGGTCTCCTCCACTGCAGGCATTTCAGCATGCTGTTTCATTCTTGTATTATGTTCTATTGTTGTAACTCATTCATTAGGCTTATGTTATGAAAGTACCAAATGTTACTAATTAATTATCTTTTGTCAAAGATGCAGTGGAAATAAATAAATAAATAAAAAATATATTTTTTTACATTGATTTTGTTTATATTGTCGGAAAGGAGAACAATATATTGATCTTTCTTGGTGGGGCCGACATCATAATAGCAAGGGACAGAAAGGAACAATCCATTGATGTATCTTTTTGATGGGCCCAACTTATGATTGAAGGGACCATCATGATAGCAAGAAGGATAGAGAGGAAGGGCCCATCCTGGATATGAAAATGGGCCATGGGCCCTGTTTGGTTATACTGTCTTTGCCTATTACTACAGCACAAGCTGACAAGGCCTTCAGTAAATATTTATTTTTTATTTTTTTATATTATACTAATTGTTACCAGGCCCCCTCACTTGCCTAGTTACGCCACTGCCCTTGTCCAAAGTCATGGATTTTGGCAGAATTAACGCCATCATTGCATGTCACATCATGGTATACATGGTATATTTTGACTGTTTGATAGACCTATACTTGATTTCATCCTCTGAATCCTCCAGGTGCATTAGTAGACTGTGGGGGGTTAAGCAACGAACTGACATTTATATATACCCCATTTGAAAAACAATTGCCTTCTAGCCGAAAATCCTACAAATTTGTCCAAAATTGTTTAGATTTTCCACAAAAAATACTTTGACTGAGGCTTGGTGGGGGAGGGGGAAATGCCCCCTTCAACTCTGTTAGTTATGCCACTTCACTCGAACCGCAACACAATACATAAGTTTTTCAGGGAGGGTTATCACACCAATCACTTGCGGTGGAACCGGGGGCTTTGGGGCTTAGCCCTCAATGAAAAAAATGTGTGTGTGGAGGTGGAGGGGGGGGGGCTTAATCTTAGCCCCCAAAAGTGTCTTCTAAAATGTATACAATGTAATCTATGTTGGGGTATTACCATATCAAGACAAATTTGCTGGTTAAAACAAGTTTACAGTGTTGTGATTGTTACCCTGAGGAATGCCAACATCTCAGAGCTTCAGGGAGCCTTTCCCCTGGCCCCCAGTATGGTTTTGCCCGTGGACCCCACAATGAGCCGGAAGGCCGGCCCTGGACCTCATGCCCTTTAAACAGGGGTGGCGGAGCCAGGGAACTTCAGCTACCAATAATTTCATTTTAGGTGAATATGTAAATTATCACGTTACCCGACCTCATAAGTCCCCCAATATTGTTATCACATGTCACCTGACCTCGTTAGCCCCCCACCTAATATTTTGAACACTCTGCTTCCCTTGTTGAATGATTAATTCAGGGGTCAAACAAGTCCACCTTTTATGAAAGAGGACTTCAAAAGAAACAAAATTCCAAAGAAAGCATTCAAAAATCTTTGTTAAAGAGATATTTAAGTTCAAAGTTTGGTGTCTTTTGTAGAAACAACTGAAATCAGACTGGGTATATTTTTATCACCTACAGTATTTTATTATCTCATTTCATTTTTAACTTCATAACATCTGCCAATAGAGGCTACTTGGTCCAGGTTACTCATGTCATAAAATGGTTGATAACTACAAGATTATACCGGAGAAACCTAAAACATGACCCCGGGATTTCATGTATCATTGAGACATGAATATGCATACGCACTGTTTCCGAGCACATTTTGTGACAAGCGTATCTTTTGCGAGCATACAAATTGCGAACATATCATTTGCAAACATTTAAGATAGGGAACATATATTTACTGGATTTAAAGCTGTTTCTGAACAGTATGTTTCGAATATATTTTATTGCAAACATAGGCCTATATTTTCTGAGCCTATTAGTTTTCTGAACATATATTCTGTTATATTTAAGTTGTATGGGAAAAGGAAGTTATACCAAAATCATGGAAGCAAGGACTGATAACAAAAATACCTAAGAAGGGCAATACTACTGTATGCGATAACTGGCGCAGAATAACCTTAAGATCCATATCAAGCAAAATATTTGGAAGAGTTTTAATGGACAGAATTAGAAACGGTGTTGACAGTAAGATGAGAGATGAACAGGCTGGATTCAGAAGAGGAAGGAGTACCACTGAGCAAATTTTCATCCTGCGCAACATTCTAGAACAGGTGGCTGAATGGCAGTCAACCATATATATCGCCTTTGTTGACTTCACGAAGGCGTTTGACTCAGTGCACAGAGAAAGTAATGGCAGCCTATGGCATTCCACAAAAGATAATATGTTTGATTAAAGCGTTATATGAAAACAGTGAAGGTGCAGTTAAAAATGATGGTGTGAAATCTGAATGGTTTCAAGTCAAAATTGGTGTAAACTTTAAAGCAAGGTGATGTAATGTCAGGGTTCATTTTCTGATGGTAGTAGATTAGTTGATGAGGAACATGCCAACAAATTTCTCTTTAAGCCTATCTGCACCCGACACCTGAGTTAATCCTGAAAACTCAGGTATGGCAATTACCAAGCCGACTTCCTGTTCAGTGTATTGTGTTTCCACTCCAAACAATGATTGTTTATCTGCCATTCCCATGCACACCATAGCCAAGTGGCCCAAGGTTAATAGTGTGTATAAGATTACAGAAAGCCAGTGGGGAGTAGTCAGGGCACTTTTGTGATTGAAATCACTCATCTGTGTTAAGCGTCTTAGTGGGAGAAACTTGTTTGCAAACTGGTTATAAAATTAGCTGCCTGAGGTGATGTGTGCATTAACTGTGAATGATTGACGGGCCATTTATCCAAAGGAAAGATATTGCTTCTTGAAAACGAATGATAATAACAGGAATGGAATTAGATGGAAGTTCATGTCAACCCTTGAGGACTCAGATTTTGCTGATGATATTGCTCTCCTATCAACACATGCAAACCAAAGTGACCAGGCTCAATCAATATGCTGCACAAACTAGGCTAAGAATTAATAAGGATAAGACAGAGCTCATGAAAGTAAACAGCAAATGTGTTAACAAAGTTTATGTTGATAACCAACGACTAAATGAAGTATTAACAAGTTCAGATACTTTGGTACAACAGTAAGCTTACAAGGAGCATGAGTAGCATTTATGAAATTAAATAAGATATGGAACTCAAGCACAATCTCAATATATAAAAAAAAATACAACTGTTTAACTCTCTTGTTAAGTCTGTACTCTTGTATGGTTGCGAGACATGGAGAGTTAATGTAGCAGATAATAAAAAGCTGGATACATTTATGTTCAAATGTTACAGGAGAATTTTGAGGGTCAGACGGCCATATTTACACTGTAATATTTAACGATGAAATACTAAGAATAACTAAACATGACAAAATCACACTGAAGCAAAAAGAAGAAGGTGGAGGTGGATTGGTCATGTGATGCGCATGCGCACTATTAAGCACTGTGTGACAGCTATGACGTGGAAACCAGAGGGGAGAAGGAAAGTCGGTTGTCCTAGAATGACCTGGAGAAGGACAGTTGAGAAGAAGAATGTGATGGGATGGAGCTCATGAACAGAAGCCAGACAAGTTGCAAATAACAAGAGTGCAGTGGAGAGAGTGCACTGCAGCCTTATGGGCCAGGAGGCCTGAAGAGAGTTATTCTGTGACCATATTGTTTCTGAATGTATGTTTTGCGAGCATGTTAGTTTTCCAAACTTTTATTCTGCGACCATATTGTTTCCAAACATATGTTTTGCGAACATAATTGGTGGTCATTTTAGCATTCAATAATGCTGGGACAAATTCAAGAAACCATTGACCAGTAAATGATCTACAGTAGAACGACATCCTTAACGATGGACTCCGTGACCTTGCACACAATACTATAGTTAGACTCACTGGCCTATATAGCCCTCAATGTCTTCCCTAGCTTATAGACCATCGATCTAGAATAGATTACTGTATTAAAAAAAACATCTTATTTCAAATTACCCCTTCCCTCTTTCCACGTGCCTACTGATATTATACGCAGCACAACTAGTACTATAGCACACAAACTCTTATTATCTCAAATGTAAGTAATGATTTAAAGTATATCACACAGTACCTTCAAATCTCCACTCATTTTTGCAAATTTTACTTTCCAGAAAAAGACATCTCCTGCCCCGGGAAGGTGAAAGTTCCACTTATCTGGGTTTTTGTATCGTGACCACCAATACAAACGCTGAGTCTGAGATGACCGAAAACCTTCGTCTTTCTTAAGCTCATTCAATTGCTCATTCCTTTGCTTATTCCTTTGCACATTCCTTTCGTTGTCTTGTACATTATCTTCATTCTCTGCAATAAGATATGAAACATTGAAATATCCTTGAAAAGGAACTTTCGTTATTCCAGAGTCATTTTTCAGGACACTGACTAAAATCACTAACATGCAACCAATTTAATAGGTATTCTTAGAGGTCATTTCTTATTCCTTAAATTGCTAAAACCCTCCATGAGCCCTAAAGTGGGCCCCTGGACCCCACACCAAAGTGATGAGTGCTAAGCACTCACGTTGTCGCCTTTGGCGAGATATCAGTACACACCAAAAAATTATAATTGCACACCCATCTTATTCTTTTCTAGATAAAACCCTGCCCGGAAGCGCTGTTTTTCCACGTGATTTCTATTGCAGAATATTACTTAATATTGTGTCAAATCAATACAACAAAAACAATGTCCCAGAGATAACATACGTGCACATGTGTTGTAACAATAACTACCAAGCCTATGATCTAACGTTAGGCCTACATGTACGCTAAATAGCCTACAGTATGCAAATTAGTGAGATAAACACCTCACTCAGTAGGGCACTACTTGCAAGGCAAAACTTGCATACTGAGTGAGACACGCATAATACACTTGTAATGTTGAAACCACTCAGACAACAACAAATAACATATACATGAAATGAAAACACTTCTCAAAACTGACAAAAGTACTTACAAGCTATGAATTTTATTTCATTAGTGTCTTGAAACTTTAATTATCTTTCAAACTAAGTTACAAATGAAATAATGAACATATTCTATGTAAAAAAAGAGCATTTAAATTACTGAAGAAATGACATTCCGATTACTTCGCAAATCCCTCACTTTAGAAAATGCGTACATAATTAGTGTGCATATCACCGGAGAGTGCTGGCACTGCTATTTTGAAAATGTGCATCAGTAATGCAAGCAATGTTCGATTATATAAGCACATTGACTTCACTGTTGCTCTATTGTTTGTTAACTTTACAACTAATTAGATACATCCATTCAAGGCGCTGTTTTAAACAAAGTCAGTAGCGAAGGCTCTTATACAAAATGCAACATTTCAGTTTTCTTTTTTAAATTAACGCACAAAATGTAAGTGAAGGCCTATCTATAATTCTATTTTGAATTACGTAAAAGTGATCCATAACGGTAAAAGGCATTGTCAAAAGTTCATTAGCTGGTCCTGTCCTTAAAAAAATAAACACTCAGACCCGATGTCAAAGTTAAGCAGATCGGGCCAGACATTTCCCTATCATTTTGAAACCACAAGCAAAGCTCAGGTTCCACTCCTGATAATATTCGAGACACCACTTACTCAAATTACACCCACATGTCCAAAAATAATTGCACACAGTAAATACAGTTCATAAAAGTTCCGGCAATAAGGGAACCATTGTTTTCTTTGATAACCCTAACTGACCTTTTAATTAAACAGGGTGTTTCATTACATGCAAGCCATATAGACTGTCAATCATTTAGCGAGTGGTTTATTTTAGGGAGGATAATTGGTTATATTAGTCACCATATAGGAGAGCCACAGCTAATGTTGACTCAGATACTTATAAGTATCTGAGCGCGTAGTCGAAATTCATCTACACTTCTATGATAAAGCCAATGCAAGTTTTAACGTTATGGTATAGGCCTAGGCTACTAGTAGCGTTTTCTGACTGTGTATTACTAGGCCTAGTAGGACCTACATGTAAGTTACAGTCATGTTATCTGACTCTTCGCAAACTGATCCTGCGGTATTAAATCTACAGTCTAGGCCTACAGCTGACACTGTTGATTGAAAAAAAAATGATTCGGTACAATCTTACCTTTTACCTCACCACAAAGATTACTAATACCATCAGACATTTTGGGCTTACGATTAGGTCTATATTTTATCTGGCTGACGGGCAATTGTCATTTGATTGTAACGTAGCTAGCATGCACACTACAGATTGACAGGAGACTAAATCTTGCTACCGGGATTCCCCTTTTCAATGTTGCCGTTAAAACACTGTCACGTGCACAACATCCTTCCTTCAAGAAGGTAGCACAAAACTGCTTATTTGTCCTATTGCTGATTGAAACTTATTGTGAGACAGTCACTGAGTTCGGGTCCGTTTTATGTTAGAATATTATAGATTTAGGATATTTAGTGATTTTCTCCCACGGGCTAATGTGAATTGGTACAAATGATATTTCAAGAAGAAATGTTTATTCTGTTAGGCGTAGTTTCATGGATTTGTTATTCAAGTTGAAGGACACAGGTTGTAGGCTCCTAGTTTTTGGTCTGCCATTGCCGCCGCGTAGAGGTAGTTTCTTCATTATAGATAAGATGTTGTTGATCAATAGTTGGCTAGAGAGTATTTGTCGTCTGTTTCAGTTCGGTTTTGTACATTTCTGGTATAATTTTAAATCTTGGATTGATTGGTTCATGAGAGATGGTTTGCATTTAACTAGAAGAGGTGCTCGTGTTCTTAATAGGCGTGTCAATACGGCAATTAAGTATCTCAGTCCTTTAAACTAGTCACGGAGGTTTAAAGTATAAACCCACCTGTCAGCAAGCGCGTAGCCAGAGGGGGAGGGCCTGGGGGGCCTAGGCCCCCCCCCCTCCCTTCGCAAAAAGAAAAGAAAAAAAGTTTTCGCTCACTACGGAAATACCTTTAAAAAAAGAAATACACCCCCGTCTTCCCCCTCCTCTCCAAGTAACAAACTCGAGATCTAATCTAAATACCAGTAATGAAATCTCAGGAGGACTTTCGTTTTGAAAAAAAATTGTATGTTAGTTAGTGGTGTCATCGATTTGCCAGACAGTCAGTGTGAAAGTCTTTTTTTTTTAATCTTATGTCTATTTGTCCTCTCAGCAAAATCCGTGGTGTGACTTTCAGATATTTCTAAAACAAAATGCTTTTATCATAGTGAGTATCATAACAGTGTTTTAATCGTCAGATGTAAATAAAGGAACAAAGAAAAACATGGAACATTTTGTTATTTGTTTTCAGTATATCAAATAGGTATTTGTGCGAAACAGTTATGTTTATAACCATGAACATTGACGACTGTGGATGTATGTGACGTCACTCTTCATACTTTTCATGCCCCAGGTTCCAAATATTAACATCATTGCCATGATTGCCTCTTACATCTATAATCATAAAACGCATCCTAGCGGCCTCATGATCCCCCGCACACAACTTGCGGTATATACTATAAAACAGGAATTAATTTTCTCTCTGAAAATGGGTCGATGGTCCATGCAGGCCTACCCCCCGATAGGAAAAAATCCTGGGTACGCGCCTGCGCGTAGCGTAGTTACAGGAGAACCTTGGAGTAAATACCCCCAGACTTTCATGCACACTTTTCTGAAAGATGAAAAAATCACTTCCTTTGTTATTGAGTTTTTTTTTTTTATTTCTAAGGGAAAATGCGAGAACAAGGGGACTTAAATCGATCATTTCGTCATTGGAGAGGGTAAAGGAACCTTCATCAAGGGAAACTGACTAAAATTAAAGAAAATATTGTCACTTTCTCCCATTTTGGGGGGCACTTTCAGCAAGTCAAGGGGGCGTTTTTCAAAAATTTCCTCCATATACGTTACACGCCAACCCATAGTGGTGCGTACGTAGCGCAGTTACAATAGGGCAAACTTCACCAAGGGCTGATGGTCTAGGCTCCCCCCCCCCCATCGTTAAAAAAATCCTGGCTACGCGCCTGCCTGTCAGTCATGTTTCTGGGGATAGGAATTGCTATAGTGATACATTTAAGGTTATGTTTTCAAATGTTCGTAGCATTTTGAATAAGCTTGATGAGCTTCTGGCTGAAGTTTAAATTAGTAGACCTGATTATAATTGGTATTACTGAGAGTTGGATTTATAGTGAAATTGGCATTCCAGATAACTTAGTTTTTAGGCAAGACAGATTAGATACTCTCATTGGTAAAAGAGGTGTCGCTTATTGTTTGTGAAAGACAGTTTGAATTATATAGATATGACTGCTCAGTTTTGTTTTTTTTTCAAATTGCCTATGGTGTGAGCTTATTGCTGATGGCTAACTTGGTAGTTCAGTGGTTGTTGGTGTAGATCACCAAATTATAGTCATGAGAACAATCAGAAATTGCTTGACTGCTTTAGGAAAGTTTCTTCTAGGAGGGTTATTGATTTTGGGGACTTTAATTGTCCAGACATTGATTAGAATCGTTGTACTAGTGGTCCACATGGTAAAGATTTTCTTGAAACTGTATCTGACTGCTTTTTCATCCAGCATGTGTTGTTTCCCACGCGTGGTGGTAATTGTCTAGATTTGGTTTTCAGTAGTGAAGAAAGTATGCTTTAAAATGTGCTAAGTAGCGGTAAGGTAGGGTGTAGATGACCTCATTAGTTTTGCTCTGTATTGTTTCACCAAAGAGCTTCCACAAAGGCCTCTCCAGCTATCAAACTGATCTTAGATTTTAAGAATGCTGACTTTGCTGCACTTAAGGATAATTTGTCATTTGATTGGACTTCTTTGCTCCGTGACTTAGATCCTTCTAAAGTATGATATATTTTCCGAACTATAGCTTGGAGGATGTAAATAGGTTTGTCCCTTTAAAGAAAGTATGTAGGGGTTATCGGCCAGTGTGGGTGTCTCGGGAGGTTTTGTGGGCTGTTCGGAAAAAGAAGAAGTTGTGGCATTGTCATAAACACAGTGCGTGCCCTGCGGAGCTTGCTAGGTATGGGTTTGATAAGAGATACCAAAGGGCTTTTTGAAAAATGTTTGTCCAAAGAGGTTAAGATTAATCCTAAATCGTTTCATTCTTATATTCGCTCATAGCAAAAAAAAAAAAACAAGGAGGTTGTTGGTCCCCTTTCAGGGTAATGATGGTGTTAACATTAATAGTGTTAATGATATGGCTGAGGTTTTGAATAACTACTTTATGTCTGTTTTTACAAAGGAGTCCCCTGCTAATGATGTTGTGGGTTATCTTAGCGCGCACTCTACAGTATCCATTAAGAATGTAAATTTTTCAGTTGATGTTGTGTCTAAGAATTGAAGGGTTTGAACTCAAATAAAGCACCCGGTCCATCCTGCTGTCGTACGTGAGTGTTCTGATATTCTTTCTCTTCTCCTGAGTATTATCTTTTCAAAATGCTTTGAGTTTGATGTTGGTGTTGTTCCTACAGTCCTAGTGATTAAGAATTGCTAATGTCACTCCTATCTTTAAAAAGTATGACCACACTTAGCCTTGTAACTATAGACCAGTAAGTCTTACTAGTGTTGGGTGCAAGGTAACGTCATGAAGTCTATTGTTAAGGATGTTGTACTAGATCATTTACTGGTCAATGCTTTGTTGAATTATCCCAGCACGTAAAGCGTACGCCTAACGGCGTGCGGTCCCGTTGATGTTTAAGGTCCAGGGGCGAAGCCAAGGGGCTTAAGACTATAACAGATTAAGACTAGAAATTTAGCGCTCTGTATAGTGCACTTCCGCCCCTGTTCATTCCCCGGCCCCCAATGTACAGTAATTTACCCCAGAACTCTAATTGTCCCATCAAGTTTAATCCCCAAAGAATATATCTTGTCTCAAGTTGGCATGATTGCCATCTAATTTCTAAAAAGTATTCAGGATCTGCCTAAGTCTCATATTCAGGCTATTTTCATTGTTCCATTCAGGCAAGATTCATATTCCTTTATTTCTATTTCATGCAAAAATATAATTGTTTTGATTCTGCTCTTTGATCTGTTGGCGCCAGAAAGCACTTTATTTGATTTTCTTCAATCCAAAAAAATAATTCTTTGGATTTCTTAAGTTTAGGACAGGAACTCATTGTTCAACACATTCTATTGGAAAAAAGCAAATGCACACACCAAATTTACTCAAAATCCAATCATCAGTTCTTGAGATATGTTGATGAAAGACATTTCACCCAAAAAGATCCCCACCCTCCATTTCTGTCCTTTCCCTGTTTCAATATGTCACAAATTTTACTTACATTCTTTCTTAAGCTGTTAAGCAGTATAACAAAATCACATAGTTACCAACTCAACATCCAATCATCAGTTCTTGAGATACGTTGATGAAAGTAACTATACATTTTGGTAACCATAATGCTTATACCATGTACATTTTAACATGAGAACATGAAAGAAAAAAACAACACAAGAACATGCGGCGGGCGACTGTTGTGTAAGAAATTATGCACAGGTGCGATTTTGGTATAATATTTGGAGCTATCAGTGCAGATAATAGATGGCACTAAATGGAGTGTGGAGTAAATAAAGGTGTACAGTAATCATCATTAACTATGTGAAAGCCTGGGGGATGTGGGCAGATACTCACGCAAGGGTGTAGCCAGCCTTTTAGATTGGGGGAAAGATAGGGTGGGGACGTGGGGGGGGGGGGGGTAATAGCCCAGGGATATATTTAAACCTTTCAGCATATTTTCTGGACCTTTTTACCATTACCATTTCACTTTTCCAGGGGGTTGTGCGACCCTGTTGACCCGCCTGGCTACACCCATGTCCATTGGGATCCATCATCCACGTGTCAATATTCTAACCAAGTTAAAAAGCCGTTTACAAATTAATAAACTGTTTAATTTAGAGAATTTAAAGTGTGGGTATGTACAGGGTGATCGCCCGAGGCATATATTCCAATGTAGAGGTAAAGCATTAAGCAAACTGATTAAAGGAGCACTAGACCGAAAAGTGAGGGCACTGGTTTTGCAAATTTCACAGATATATTATCCACTATAGATCGATAAACTTCATGCCTCCGTAGCCCACAGACGACGTGAGGGCAAAGGTCACTTGCAAATTCATATTAACAAGAAAATTGCTATACCTTTGTATGCTAGATAAGAATTTGATTTTGTGGGGGACCCTTAAAAATGTCCTCAAATTTTGGTCAAGTAAGGTGAAAATGAGCTTTTCAATCTAAGGATTTCACAATGTAGATCAAAGGGGTGGGGTGGTCTACAGGGGGTAGGTAGTAAGGAGTTAGTGGATGACACTATTGTCGCTTACTACACATACTATATTAAGTCCTGGGTTTCTTGATTATAAAATTAGGGGTGTTTCTTTTTGCACTTTGTATCAAATGAAGACCAAATTTTATGGGGTCAACATTATTAATAATTGGATATTTATTAGCTACTAGTTTTAAAAAATCATAGACGTGCCAGGCCGATCACTTTGTCTTTTGCTTTACATGACCCAAGCTTTAAACTTCACAGGCATAAGGTGGATATATCAGGGGCGCCGAAAGGAGTTTCAGATTGATAGGGCGAGAAGGGGGGTTGGAAAAATGGTGCAAGGAAATGCAATCTCCCGGCTTTTCAATGGCACTTAAAAATCCTTAGATTAATATTAGGCATTTTTGAAGGAAACCATTGCTTCATATAATTACAAGGAATTAAGAAAGAATGATGATCGGCTAAATTATTTATTAGTGGGACAAATGCCCCACCCATTCCAGGACCCTTGTATATTTATTAACTGTACATGGTAAACACAATTACTCCAATCAAGGCATGTAAGGAATATTACTCCAATTAAGGCATGTAAGGAATATTACTCCAATCAAGGCATGTAAGGAATATTACTCCAATCAAGGCATGTAAGGAATATTACTCCAATCAAGGCATGTAAGGAATATTACTCCAGTCAAGGCATGTAAGGAATATTACTCCAATCAAGGCATGTAAGGAAAATTACTCCAATCAAGGCATGTAAGGAATATTACTCCAATCAAGGCATGTAAGGAATATTACTCCAATCAAGGCATGTAAGAAATATTACTCCAATCAAGGCATGTAAGAAATATTACTCCAATCAAGGCATGTAAGGAATATTACTCCAATCAAGATTGTTTGTTTGTTTGATGATGGCTTAATGGTACCACAACAAGTAAGGTCAAATTGTGCCTGAGAGGTTAGATCATTCTAGAGGTAGGAAGTAAAGGAAACAGGGGGAGAATGAGAGGAATTTCGGGACAAAAGGTCAGAAAGCTGTGATCGTGAGGGGAGGTGCATGGTTGAAACAAAAACAAAGTAGAGAGAGGGTGGAAGAGGAGAATTAAATATGGTTGTAGAGGGAGGCATGATGAAGGAGATAATTTTATCCGGAGGATTTTTCTGGAAGAACTCAGCAATTGAGTTGTAGGGAGCAAGGGAAGCTCTGGGAAGGTTGTACAGGGGGCAAGCAAGAAGAACGTGATGGATTGTGAGGGTGCAATGGCAATTGTTGCAGAGGGGTTGGGGGGAGCCAATAAGGAGGTGGGAGTGGGTGAGATGAGCGTGACCAATTATAAGACAGGTAATATGATCGTTGTCAATACGAGAGAGGTTGTTGATGGTGGCTTTGATCGGAATTGTGGGGTGGATGACATGGAGTTTGTTATCAATTTGGGACTTCCATGAGGTTTGCCAGCGGTCCCGAACAAGAGAAGCGATAAGCGGTTTGATGTCAGAGAGGGTTTTGGGAAAAAGGGGCAGGGAGGAGGGTGAGGGCAAGCTTAGCAGCTGCATCAGTTATGTCATTACCTGGGATGCCAACATGGCTGGGTATCCAGAAGAAAAGAATACTTTTCCTGCAGAGGGTGGAAGAAAGGAGTTTGCGGAGGAGGAGGTGGCATGTGAGGTTATCCCATTTAAGGTTGAGTGAAGAAGTAAAACAGCCTTTGAGTCGGAGAAAATAACAAAGGCATGTAAGAAATATTACTCCAATCAAGGCATGTAAGAATATTACTCCAATCAAGGCATGTAAGGAATTTTACTCCAATCAAGGCATGTAAGGAATATTACTCCAATCAAGGCATGTAAAGAATTTGTAATGGACTAGAGGGAGGCAAACTCTTAGGGACTATCAAGAGCAGCAAGGCTAGATCATGTATACATGAATTTGGTCATTTGATTTATTTAATAAATGTAGGGATAAACTTGCGCCCCATTTATTGTAGATGAGTTTACAAAGTACATTCACTGATTTAACTGCTCGACCCCTCCTCCCCCTTACGAGTGATACAAAATAAGGGGAATACATGTTTAAATAAGGAAAAAATTGACTACTACAACATTTTCTTTAAAGTTTTGCTCTTCCTGCAGCCATAACTTGAAAACTATGCTTGTTTGTACATTTAAGGACTTTCTCAGGATTTAATTCTCTTCAATGCCAAACATTAAACGAATTTTCCAATTCAAAAATATGATTGAGGAATATTAAAGCAATTTGGTGTATGAATCATGTTGATAACTTTTTCCGTTTAAGAGTTATTGCATTTCACAGATTGCGCGAGCATGTTGAAAAGTGACTTCACAGTGTTAAGTGTGATGTCATAAAGCAAATCCAAGATAATTTTTATGTATTTCTATAAAACAAAAAAACTTGAAATTTGCCTTTATGACATCACTCTGAATACTGTGAGGTCACTTTTCAACACACTCAAACAATTTTTGAAATGCATTAACTCCCAAACGGAAAATAATATCAACATGATTTTTACACCAAACTGTTTCTTCCATAGTCCTCTATCATATATACAAAAAGAAAATTCACAGGAATATTCCTTGAAGCAATTGATATGGTATCACTACACCTTTCAATGTAAGAACAGTTCATTCCATGAGAAAACTGAGAGACAAATAGAAACTCACACCAGCAGATTGTTGTAAAATTGACATGATTATATTATCATTATACATGTGACATTTTGAGGATAACTGTAAATGAAACTGCTTATTGCGTTAAACCAGTATTTAACAATTTGTGGCTGTACAACTAAGAATGGGATAAAAATTCTCATCACCTAAAATATTCTACATATACCCAACATAAACAATACAATAAAATAATCCATACGAATATTCACCATGCGAAATAATCATCACCATGTTGAATATTCATGAGATAAATTTATCATCCTCCCGATCTCCTCTTGGCCAAGATTTTGGAGCTTTCCTATTAGTTAATTCTTAGAGGTGACTTCCATACTACTTTCCAAATCCTATATTTCTTCTCATATATTAAATTACACATAATTGAATAAAAAATTGGAAAAAATGAAATGTACTTAATTAGCATATCAAATAACTAAATAAGAATCGTGATCCAGCAATGAATTTTACTGGCGTAGGATAAACAAAATATAAAAGTTTTGTTCCTGTAGAATACTTGACTGCTGTTGTCAGCTCAAAATGTATCCTATCTTAAAATATGTACAAATTTTCTACTTATAAAATATTATGTATTGTGCAAATAACCCTCTGCTTGCAAACTTGCACAATAAACTTCTAATTAAAAAACATTTCTAAAATAGGGCTCAAATTTCCTTTATGTCCTCCCCACCCCCCTCCAAAAAAAAAGTCATACATAACTTGTAATACACACTATGGGGGCACCAGCGAAATGACATGCACACCCTTGCCTCATTATTATACACCATTACCATTACACAATTTCATTCTTGATATATAAAATCCATTTGTGGTAACAAGAAATTTTCTCCTCAAAATGACCATATTTTCTAACAAAAGACATAATAAAACATTATTTAGACAAAAATCAACAAGGATTCCTTTTTACCATATTTAATAAAGGATTCCATTTTCACCATATTTAATAATAGATTCCTTTTTCACCATATTTAATATTTAATTAATGGATTCCATTTTCACCATATTTAATAATAGATTCCTTTTTATTCCCTTTTATATCATAAAGGGATTCCTTTTTCACCATATTTAATAATAAATGAAGGATTCCCTTTTCACCATGTTCAATAATGGATTCCCTTTTCACCATATTTAATAAAGGGATTCCTTTTTCACCATATTTAATAAAGGGATTCCCTTTTCACCATATTTAATAAAGGGATTCCTTTTTTCACCAAATTCATTTCCTTCTCACATTCTCTTTTATTTAATAAAGGGATTTTAAAAGCATATTTTGTAAAAGTGAAATATGGGGTTAAAGAAACTTACATGAAATAAAATTTTGAGAAATGAAAAGCCAACAATTTAAGACAAATGGTCAAGGCTATAACAATATATTATCACGTGCTCTAATAGCCATAGGGTACCCAACATTTACAAAAGCTCATGGTAAGGGGGAATAAATTGTCTGGAGAAAAAAAAAACCCATTAAGGTACTATCATACCCAATATTTTTAGAGCTGTACCTGGTCTAGAAGTGTTGCACACCTTAGAAATGAGGACAAAGGGCATAATTTCTCATAAGAAACCTAATTTGTACTAACTTTACACTCAAAAATCTGATTCAATTAGTGTTAAAAGGCTGTTACATACGGAATGTGACAGTGAGCGAAGTTTTAAACAAATTGAATCAAAGGGAAAGAAATTTATGACCTTATTTTCAGAGATGGATCCTCATCGTATGGCTTTGCAGATGATAACTGACCATTATTTCTAAGCCCATTAAAGCAAAATTAGTCGCAACAGAAAATCACATCCCACTAAAGCAAATTTCTGCAGTTTGAACAAAACAGCTTTTATAGCAAATTTTCCAGAATCAGCAAAAAGCCTCAATTGTAAATACTATCATTTGTAAGCAAAAAGTCAAAGCTTCTTGTAATATAATATTTGTTTCCAGACTGATTACCTAAAAAGTAGCTCACCGTGTCACCTCTGGTGTGTGTACCACCCTTAAGACTTATCCTGTATGGTACTTCAGTCATTTTTGTATCACAAAAACCTGTCTGAGGTATGCTAGAATGGTTGCAACTGAATCACCTTAACATGTCATAGGAATGAATGTAGCTTTGTGGCAATTTGGAAAGGGTGAACTCTTTGGCTCATAGCCTCACATAGTCTGTGCAAAAGGAAACCTACCACTGATGGTAAAGAAACAGCAACAAGTATAGAAGCCTTGCGATGTGAATCTACTGGACTCCACCTTTTCTAGAGATATAAAATCCTTGGGATAAGGATTAGAAACTTTTGATAGAAACAAGTAGTAACAAAATCAATTGAGCTCAATTAAAACAATTCCACAATGACTTTTACCAACAAATCTATTACAAAAAAAAAAAAAACTTTCTTAACATCTACCATTTCCGACTTTCAACAATTATTAATTACTATGGTATAGGAATTTCATTGTGCAAAGGAAAATCAAAACTGCCAGCTGATTGTTTGAAATTTCAAAATTTGTGTAAAATAAAAACATTCTTCCAGTTTGGAAGAATGCTTTCTATTTACACGGATTGCACAAATTCTGGCAGTGATCTCATGACACCTAGTCTGCCCCCCCCCCAACCCCCACCAAATAAACATATCACACAGGAACCCAACCAAGCTACACTATCATGGTTCCTAAACAGTTGCTCAAGGGAATGTTCCACCATTTAAAGTACATTCCCCATTCATTTGCCAGTAGCTTAACAATTAAACAATCCCCCAAACAAAGCAATTTGAATATTAGGTTTCATTTCTTGATTTTCTAGGTAGCTGTGATCATGATATGCAAATTCTGACGTTTGTGGACCTACCTCCAATCAAAAACTGAGTAATAATTTGTTTTTTTCTCCAATCCTGGGGAGAAAAACAACAATTACTCATTTTGGTTTGTTTTTGTGTTTCATCTAGCCTAGAAAGGACACTGAGCTAATTGGGAACAGAAAAATAATCAAATGATACTTAATATATTTGTACAATGGCTTTTACTGAGGACTCAAAATGCTACATAAAATGCAACAATTATATTATTTTGATCATTAAAATGTAAGGAACTACTGCCCATTGAATGTGGAATTGAAGCTGTGGAAGACGTCAAGCTAAAAGTTTCAAAAACAATTCTATAAGTAATCCAAGACAACGCTGATATGTTTCAAAGATCATGCATTCACTTGAAGCCCTTCCAGAACCAGTCTTAGATGTTCATTCCAGACTAAAATTTATTCTTGCAAACCTAAACACCCAGAGGGACATTCCAGTTCGGATTCCCATCTGGGATAAACTGGTTTCAAGTTGGATTGAATATTCCCAAATGGGATGAACTGGTTCCAACTTGGATTGAATATTCCCAACTGGGATGAACTGGTCACAACTTGGATTGAATATTCCCAACTGGGAAGAACTGGTCACAACTTGGATTGAATATTCCCAACTGGGATGAACTGGTCCCAGCTTGGTTAAACAAATTCCCAACTGATATGAACTGGGGTTGAACATATTCCCAACTTGGACCAGTTCAAAGTTGGGATTTTCCAAAATTTCAGTAAAAAAAATGCCCAGTTGGGAAAATCCCAACTGGAAGTTTCTCCCAGGTAATTTCTTATTATTTCATACAAATCTATGGCTTTAAAACGAATGTATATTTTAGGAATACAACTGCATACACTGTGAAATTTTAGAATTTAAGTACATAAGTAAAGAGCAGACTGCAATAGAAATAAAAATATTAAAAAAAGGTTTTTGATTAATAAAATTTAAAAAACAAATTAAGTATTCTGCTGTTTAAAATTCACTGACTAATTAAATTATCTCTGGCAGTTTATATAAATTTTAAAATTGGCCAAATAATATTAAAAAGTTTGCATCGATTTGAAAGTCTGGTATATTTGTGTTAATGTCAGCCCATAATAATTCTTCCACGGACATACTGTAACCTATGTAGCCTCACAAGTCCATCTCGATTTGTTGAGATTCCAAACAGTAACCGACAAATTACAGCCGAGATAATAATTTTGCTACATACATTGGCAGGTATCAGATGTGGAAAATCCAATCATCTCCTACCCATTATCTCTTGTCCAATCAGAAAGCAAGTGAATATTCCAGGCATCCAAATATTATCTGTTTAAAACAACTGTAAAGTCAGGGGTCAAATGTTTTTTTTTTTTCTTGCCAATGTTCCACAGAGCAGTACTTTCTCAAATAATATTGTTCTGGATCAGATTTCACTGTTCCAACTTGGGCAAATTTCTTTCTTCAAAATGGACTTAATTTACAACTACTTTATTGGTCAATAATCAACATGTGAATATATGTCAGTTATAAGTATTACATGCACATGATGTAGTATCCAGTTAAGTACAGTCATACGTCTACAAGCAGCCTTGCCTATGTGTATCCATGGTTACTTGAGCTGACAATTGCAGGCAAGGTGGGAAAAGCTTTTTTTCTTTCTGAAGGAAAATCTTTTGATGATAATCTTGTTTGACAACAAGCACCCATTTTGGCAGAAATCCACGTTATTACTCATCATTGATGATGCCACATGCTTGTGAAAAGAACACAGTTCTAATGAAAGAGTAGATGCTTGAAAATTCACTGTTCCTGCATATACAAAACACTGTTCTCTGAACAGTGGCTAATTCGAACCCTGTTGAGTTCTGCATTACAATTTTTTGGCCCTAAGACCCTTTCAACCCGACACCCCCGATTTCGTCGAAATCAGGGGTAATCCACACCATTCAACCCAAGAGACTCTTCACAATTCATTGACAAGCAACCAGCTATTCTTAGACCATACACAACATAAGGGTAATCTATACCTTCTTAACTAACAACATCTTCATAGTCAATTCACAGTTTACTTGTTAGCAACCAGCCACTGTTACACTGTACACAATAGGTCATTCATCTTGGGCTCAAGCCACATAACTGCTGTTCAGTGATGCGAATAGGATTAGTCCTTGGCAGAACCTAAATATTAATATACATTATATGCTTGGGAGGACTTTGTGCAAAACCCATGAATGATTGATGGACCATTCCTCGTAAGGATGGGTATTTCATCATGGTTATGTAAGTCTACAAATCAACCTTTGTTTGACCTTAACTCATAACACCCTACATGGGTATTCAAACAGTCCCTCCAGGAGGGGGTGGGTGGGTGAAAGCCTGGGGTCTGTCATGCTTACACAAACCAATGTAAGCAAACTCTCTTTAATATCTGCTGGGTGGGGGTTGGGGAAAAACTTGAGGGACGTGCCATGAATATATTCTTTAAAGGTATATGGACAGGTACCGATTTTGCCATAAATACGTTCCTTTTAATATTCTTAACATTTCATTATCATACATCTATCAGAAATTTTCCACTAGTTTCTGAAATATTCGAAAAAAAGTAAAAATTAAGCCCCAAGAAACACGTGGGCTTCCATTAATAAAAAAAGGAGTGTGACGTAAAAATAAGGACACAGCGAGGCTTACAATGCATAACTTCCACTGTGCCAAATTGACCTAGGCTACTTTAAAATATCAGTCTCGTTGAATCAGACATCAGAATATCGCTTAATTAGCGATATGCTAACTATTTTAAAACATTCTCTTGTGGATAAAGAGGAAATATCGAGTCAAGCTCCGATCCATTATTTCTTAACGATTGGCGAACTCCACTTGTTATGTTAGGCTGTAAATATTACTGTATGGTAAATTGTAACTTTCCCATAATGCTAGTGTTGTACTGTCCTATCCTTACGTCGCGAAAAAACCAGTATGTAATGAGCATACGTTTGGGGACCTAAAAATAAGCCAGATTTTTCACATTTTGGGATTGATTTTGTGAGAAAGTGTTTGTGGTGAGTGTTTATTAAGGGCATTTGTATCAATTCATGCAAAATAGCTGCTACCTGTCCATTTACCATTAAGACTACCTTCTACTAAGGGATCGGTGAGCTTGAAGGGATGCACCTCTATGTAATGGGAACGAATTAGGATTGTCCCTTCAGTTGTAATTAAATGCTTTACCGTACAATTACAGAACCTGCTCAAACAGAAATGTTTCGTTTATTTCATTCTTTGTGAAAGAGTATAATCATACTAACTATGATCATACTAACTATTAATCAATTAACCAATCAAGGACTATTGAGAAATTTAGAAAAATATGTAAGATCAATTGATTAATTACATTCCATCAGATCAATACAAGAGGATATATGGTTAAAATATGCTGACAAATACAACTATCGCTGCTCAAATTGAATCTCATAATACTTGTCTTTAAATCGCTATACAAATTTGTCCAGACTTATTTTACATGACTATTTTGAGTGGGAATTTAAGTTGTATGGTACATGCAACAAAAATGATATTGTTTTTTACACGATGTGGATCAAATTTACATTAAAGTTTAAAATGACTTAAAATTCTTTAATAAAAGTATGACTGAAACTACTCATAAATAGGGTTTAGTATAAAAACTGGAAAAATATGAATTAAATACTGGTAGCATTGGATACAAAACACTTTTTTTCCCCAGACATGGCAAGGATACTGAAATATGCATATTTCTATCAGTCAAATCATTCATATATCAAATTACTGTCAAATGAAGATTACAACTGTCAAATGGACATTTCAACTGTAAAATGGAGATTACAACTGTAAAATGAAGATTACAACTGTAAAATGAAGATTACAACTGTAAAATGGAAATTTCAACTGTAAATTGGAGATTACAAGTATAAAATGCAAATTACAACTGTAAAATGAAGATTACAATTGTAAAATGACGACTACAACAGTAAAATAAAGATTACAACTGTAAAATGAAGATTACAACTATAAAATGAAGATTACAGCTGTAAAATGAAGATTACAACTGTGAAATAAAGATCACAACTGTGAAATGAAGATTACAACTGCAAAATGAAGATTACAACTATAAAATGCAGATTACAACTGCAAAATGAAGATTACAACTGTGAAATGAAGATAACAACTGTTAGTGAAGATTAAACCCTACCCACACAGACAATCTCACAAAAGATTCAGTAGGCAACTAAACTTCCATAATATAACAGCAATGGTTGTGAAATTTACCAAATTGTCTTTAAACCTTGATTAGATAATTTGTTTTACAATTACTGATTACTATCTAAATACTTGAAGATTACACTTTTTTAAGGGAGAAAGGAATTCATTTGATAGATAAAAACTCAAAGCATGAATTTCAATGGAGGGTGCCATGTGATATTATAGCATTCATGTGGCTTTTACATATAACAGTATGTTTTGTGTTATCTAAACCTTACAGTGGCTCAGTGGTTAAGGAGTCATGCTCATATGCGAAAGGTACCGGGTTGGATTCCCGTGCTGCATTGTGTCCTTGACCAAGACACTTTACTTGCTTCAGTCCACTCAGCTGTGAAAATGAGTACCAGCACTGCTGGAGAGTTAATCTCCGATGAGGAGTCGTGTACTCTCATCCGCTTTCGCCATGGAAACCGGGGATAAGCACCGGCTCTATGAGCCTAATGGCTCGACGGAAGTAGCTAAATCTTCAGTCTTTATAGAGATGTGCTTAAAATTTGAAGATGGCAACTGGTGGAAAATAATTATGACCTTATGTATGACCCTCTTTAATATTGACAAATATTCAAGACCTGAGGGTAATCACATTTGAACTTTTCGGGTTCTAAACAAAATTTGAGAACTAGTGAATACTTTTAATTTTGCATAATCTGTTTTGAATGCTGAACTAAATTGAAAATTTACTGTATAGAAAGAAGTGTACCTATTGAAAGAAGTGTATATTTCTTTCTCTTTTTGAAGTTAAACCATTCACTTGCTATTTATTCATTTGTATCAATTTATCATCATCCGGATCACCAGGGAGGAGGGGGTTCTTAAAAAGCAATTCTGAGGTGACCCACACCTAAGATGACTTACACGAATGTTTCATGTTTCTAGCTGCAAAAGAAAAACTGCCACTCCCCCTAAAAAAATGAAGCATTATATAAAGCCTATATGGCTGGATACACCCCTGTCTGGCTGGGTTTGCCACCCCTCCCCCACTCCCTACCCATGTTGAGATGACCCACATACAAGATGACTTACACAGATGTTTCTAGCCACAAAAGAAAAACTGTCCCCCTTCCTCAAATTTAAAAAAAAAAATACAATTTTAGGACAAAATATGATACAATACATACAGACTTTGAGAAATCTGAGGCAGTGACATCACTAGTCTGATTTCGGTCGTTTTTACACAAATGCAATACCAACCTTTAAGCTTAAGTATCTCCTAAACGGAATAAGATTTTGTAATGCTTTCTTCACCATTTTGTTTCTTTTGAAGTCTTCTGTCATATAAAATGGACATGCTTGACCACTAAACTAATCCTTTAATTGCTTAACCACATGTATTCCTTCCTGAGACACCTATTAAGATGTGCCAAAAGAAATAAGCTGTTCAAATGTGCTCCCAAGATGACTTAGAGATTTTATTTCCAAGAGCTCTTAGGACATTTCTAAGATGACCTGAATAAACGACTAAATATTTGATGACCCATAAAAAATGAGTCAAAATGGTTGGTAATAACCATTTCTCTTTACAAGCAAGTTTCAAGACAAATGACAAAATATGTGTTCCAAAACCAACCACTTCTTAAATGACCAGACAAAAGCCTTCATGCCATGACCAACACAACTTAAGGAAAGTGTTTCTGAGATGATCCACACCTAAGATGACTTATAAGGATGTTTCTAGCAGCAAAAAAAAAAAAAAACTTTTAATGACCCGTTCTAAGATGACCCAAATTATACGATCATACGATGCATGACATTGCATCCTTATCAAACTAACACGACAGCTTCTTAACATAAATCTGCATACAGCACATGACTTTAAAGTTGTTGTACCCTGACCTCCCATTTCGTGCCACCTCAAATAATTTTAAATTAATGACTTCAAATCTCTCATCAATCCTGATTTGATAAAAGGATCAAATTATGGTCGAACGAGACGTTTTGACAAAAGTGAGATGCAACATGGAACTGATATTTGAATTTCCCCCAAGACTTAACAAAATTATGCGATATACTGTTTTACACCGAGGTCAGACGCATTAATAGATCATATTGACTGGGGGTGAGGGGGGGGTGTCAAATATAAATGCCTCCCTGTTACAAAATTAATAATTAAAATCGGTATTTTGACCAACCTTATACCAGAATTACCGACTAATCTCAAATTTTATTGACAGGTCTCAAAATTTGGGGTGTTTGACACTCCCTCCCCTGAGATATTTACGCCCCTTGATCTTGCAAACTAATTTGCTCCCAACCGTCATTTGTTAATAAAAAGAGCCCACAAAACACCAATATGTGAATTTCGTGTTGAGACATATATTTGTGAAAAGACAGATCCGTAAAAGTCATCGTTTGTCTCTGGCTTATAAACACAAACTCAAAACATCTTATCAGAAGTTTAAAGGATTAGTTCAGTGGTCAAGCATGTCCATCTTATATGAAAGAGCACTTCAAAAGAAACAAAATGGTGAAGAACGCATTCACAAATCTTATTCCGCTTAGGAGATATCTAAATTTAAAGATTAAAATCATTTGTATAGAAATGACTGAAATCGGACTAGTCGTGATGTCATAGCCTCAGATTTCAATATCTTTCTGGATTTTGTATTCTATCATATTTTCTACTTTTTTCATTTGCTTAACTTTCTTCAATGATATATTAAAAAAGTTGTAAACTGAATCTACAAGGGTATTTTATTATACCATTGCTTTTGAGCAAAAAGTTTGAGGACAAAATGATCTAAAAAAATAAAAATATTCAATAAACTTTCTTTAAAATCCAGAAAGATTTTGGGGAATCTGAGGCTGTGACATCACAACTAGTCTGATTTCATTCTATACAAATGATACCAAACTTTAAATTTAAATATCTTCTTACAGAAATTATTAAACATGTTTGACCACTAATCATTCAAGAATGGACTAAAAAGGTTAAAATTGATTTTTACAATCCAAACTTAAAAAGTGCTTAAAAATATAACTGTCAGCCAAAAAGGAAAGAGCCGTTTTGAGCATCACTACAAACAGCAATCCCATTCAAAGGTGACTCAAATATGTTCCATTCTATAAAACATCTACAAAATTAAAAGGTTTGTAAACAATGCAATTTTCAGAGGGTTTGGTCTACTTTTAAGTCACAATTTCTATCTATATCATACATTCTACATCACGTCATTTACTGAATACAAGTTACTAATTCCGCTATTAGAAAGAGATATCAAACATATCCAGCTTAAAATGATGCCAAACTGTATCAAACCAAAATAAACTTCCTCTGTAGTATCTCCTTCGACCCTTGACAAAACTTCAGAAGCATTTTTGCTTCATAATGACATTCATAGGTTCACGCATGCATTACATATTGGTAGTTAATATATCCACTGGGGCCAACTAATAAGAATAAGCACATGCTGATAGAAGTCGGTCATTTCACAAGCTTCCATGAGTCGATCCAGCGACCACTGAAAGTCCAGTAACCCTGTGGTTGTCACAGATGACCCAGGAGTTAGTGACCTTTTGCATATTCATTAGGGTGCGTTCTGTTCAGTCTATAAATCATGCAACAAAAAAAGAAGAAAGGGGCAACATGAATACAATTTCCACAAAATAGAAACAATTTCAAGTATTTCATATGAAAGAAATGTTCAAACTGAAATCAAAAGTGAACGTGCAATTTATTTGGAGAAATATATTAACGCTGACACCAGTACAAAAATATCAGGCACCACCAGAAAATAAAAATAAAATAGATCTTAAAAAAAAAAAAAAAATCTTTTTTTTTATCTAAACTTTTTTGCAGAACTGGTATGTTATTAGGCTTACACTAAAATTACACGAAATCCACTAAGTCGGATAAAAAAAAAAGCTCAAGAATGGCACTAAATTTGTTTTGGCATGAGTTAGTGTAATTACCGTGATATCAGTGTTAGCCATATAATATACCAGTTACACGAAAATTTTAGATCTAAAAAAAATAAAAAAAAAAAAAAAATGTAATCTCATTCCGTTTTTTTTGCTACCCGACTCAGGCCTAATATATATGTTGAAAGATCATGCAGATTTCACACAGGATGACGTTTATATTCAACATGCAAATGAATGAGTGATAAACATGCTGTTTTGTGTGCTGTTAAAGGAGATGATCCTTTCTAAAGTGTTCATGCTTCAACGCTTCATGCATTTACTCAAGATGCTTCATGCATTTACTCAAGATGCTTCAAAGCAAACAAAAAATGTTGAATGTATTATTCAAGTTATGCCATTATAATCAAATTTTTCAAATCCACTCTTCAAAAAAAAAAAAAAATGGACTAGTCCCCTATTAATATCAATTTGTAACTTTTTTTGAGCTGCTCAATAATGAATCTTATCACCAGGTAATTGTACGTGACATCAGCATTTTAAAGTTTTTAGAAATCTGACCTCGCTTTACCAAAAAAATATCGCAACAGAACTATCTGAAGGACATGGGGGTATGGGTCGTAGGGAATATGATAAACCACCTTTAAATGTTCTACTGAAGCATAAAGTAAGAGCCATACTTCATGCTGTGTATGATGAGGACCAACCTGCATTACATCCTCCCAAGATGGTCATTAAACAAAAATATAGGATCCATTAATATCATCCTTTCATATGTACATTTCAAAAAGAAATCCAGTTACCCAAAGATACCTCAAATATATAGGGAGGTTTCAGCACTTGGGGAAAATATTACATTTCTTTAGAGATGACAAAGCCCTTTAGAGATGACAAAGCCCTTCGATAAAGCCCTTTAGAGGACACAAAGCCCTTTAGAGGACACAAAGCCCTTTAGAGGACACAAAGCCCATCAACAAAGCCCTTTAGGAACAAAGTCCTTCAACAAAGCCCTTTAGAGGTCACAAAGCCCTTCAACAAAGCCCTTTAGAGGTCACAAAGACCTTCAACAAAGCCCTTTAGAGGACACAAAGCCCTTTGGAGGACACAAAGCCCTTTAGAGGTCTTCAACAAAGCCCTTTAGAGGTCTTCAACAAAGCCCTTTAGAGGTTACAAAGCCCTTCAACAAAGCCCTTTAGAGGTTATAAAACCCTTCAGCAAAGCCCTTTAGAGGACACAAAGCCCTTTAGACACAAAGCCCTTTAGAAATCACAAAGCCCTTTAGAAATCACAAAGCCCTTTACAGGTCAGAAAGCCCTTCAACAAAGCCTTTAGAGGTCATAAAACCCTTCAGCAAAGCCCTTTAGAGGACACAAAGTCCTTTAGAAGTCACAAAGCTCTTTAGAGGTCAGAAAGCCCTTCAACAAAGCCCTTCAACAAACCACTTGTCCAAGCCACCCTTCTTATTAAATAATCAACTGGACTAAATGCAGCAATACAGAGAAAGACTATTTACATATAAAATCACATTTTGCCAGATAACCTAACTTACTATAAATCTGAATACTGATTGGTGAAAATAGTTCAGCTTTCTCCATTGATAAAACACCCCAGAATATTCTTTCCATTTCCAAATCAGAAGAGGCAGGGTTGGAACACCAGGCCAAAACAAATTTCATACATGTTGGATACAAGACTTATTACCTACACAGTAAAAACAAAATTCTAAAAATGTTGATTATACTTCATGTAAAATGAGTTTTTACATTTAAATCCTCTCATTTATTTACAGTACACTTTTTAACTATTTTACAATAATTTACATGATAAAGAGCTCCTTATGAAGCCAATTACGAGATTATACAGCACAACATGTCCCAACTGCTCATGAATCTACAATGTTGTGTGCCACCTCAAATCTATTTACATTGACTGCTGGGATATGTATCCCATGGTGCATCACATGATATACACCAAATAATATCTGTCCTCAGGTCATGTGATATGTTACAAAACTTGTTGTGAATAAATGAATGAGTAAGTGAGTGAAGGAAAGAGTGATAGATACTGCACTGGCTATCAACAGCCACTATATCAATATGGTGTGAATCTAGATGGGTAACTGTGTGATTAAATCACTGCACACTCAGTCCATGCAGTCCTCAGCAAATTTCAGGATTGCATCAAGTTATTAATTTAGGTCCAAATTCAGGATAGAACAAAGTTTTACATAACTGTCTGATGTTTATTAAATGGATAGTACAATCAAGAAAACTCACTGTACAATTTGAAGCAAGTTTCTATTACACCAACATAAATTTTGGCAGTTAAAGGAGCACTAGACCGAAAAGTGAGGGCGCTCGTTTTTGCGAATTTCACAAATATATTATCCACAACAGATCGATAAACTTCATGCCTCCAGAGCCCACAGACTACGTGAGGGCAAAGGCCACTTGAATATTCATATTAAGCAGAGGCTTGCTATACCGTTGGTCGCTAAAAAAGGTTTTAATTTTTTGGGGACCCCCTAAAAATATGCCCACACTTTTCGGTTGAGAGCTCCTTTAAGCTATACTCTGTTCTATCCTGCATATAGCGGTTATATTAGCATCAGGAAAGTCCTCTATGAAATCCCACCAGCCAGGAAATGAATCAGTGCCTTCTATCTGATGGGCCGCTATATTCAATTATATCAATAATCCTTTATTTCACCAATTAGTCTCAGTGACATTCAAATGCAAACTGAGATTGCAAATCTTCAATGACTGGTCACCAACAGCAATGTGCTGCTTCCTACCCCACACATCAAAATTGAACTATTTTTTTTTTTATAATGTCTGAGATATCTTGAATTCCAATATTTCTAATTTTCGCCTCGGTTTTCTCTCAAACACCTAGCATCCATTCATATGGTGATTTAACAAAAACCTTACAACTGTCGATTATCTTGACCTACAAATGAACTCTGAACTTCTAGCAGAAGGATGACCTGGTAACAGACTTCACTTGGCCCACAAGGACAAGTAAAGTCAACACTCCATCCCAACCCAACTCTCCAGCTAAAGGGAACCATCAAATCCCAGATTTAAAGTTGATGATTTGCAGCCACTATCACCATGAAAGAAACTGCCCACGAACTACTGTCAAATGAACTATTCAAATGATCAGAGGGCACTACAGGGTTTCTTAGGCCAAGCTGTGATTGGCCTATGATGTCACATGGTTAGAGGTATTTAGGACTGAACAGCTGGAACTGGTTTACCTTCGTCCATGAATTTGATGTCATCTAGTCCACCGCCAGCTGTAACTGTTACCTGAGACAAAAACAAAGCAATGAATCTTGAATTGATATATTTTCCATTGAGCCATAAATTTAGTGGTCAACTGTACCACCCATATATATTGATGAACAACATGAGAAACAGAATGACCATTAAATTATACAATCAGAATGCAAAGAAGTGTTGTGGTTCCCATAAAAAGCGAGATGCTGTTTTATATGACAGGTCCAACCTTCAAAATAAAGAATCATCTTTACATTTTTTACATCGAAAAGTAATACTTTGGACCATCCCTGATAAATAGATTAAATTCATAATACATATGAGGCTCTATAGTTCACTCCAACACCAAGTGAAGCTGGTCATATATATGCAGGCCCATGGCCAGGACTTATTATTTTTATATATATATATATATATATATTTTTTTGGGTGGGAAGGGGGAGGAAATCCCTGGTAAATAGATTAAATTCATAATACATATAAGGCTCTATAGTTCACTCCAACACCAAGTGAAGCTGGTCATATGCAGGCCCCATGGCCAGGGCTCTTTTTTTTTTTTTTTGGGGGGGGGGCAAGCACTTGAATGATTGTGGAAAATTCCCATTCACTTATTGATATTAAACACATGACCACCTGATGAGTTTTAGAATCTACCAAATGCAATTAAAGGTCCCTAGACAACTACAATAGTTCTGGATTCAATTCCAAGTAAAAGAGATTTTCCACAATTTAATATTTAGCACTCTAGTATGAAAATCACAATGGTCCACAATTTGTTTTCTTCAAAAATTGACTTTGATTGATATGATAAAACAACTGGTACTAAACTGGGACTGGTACATCAATCAAGCAATCTATTAGCCAATCAAGCAATTAATCAAACAATCAATCAAGCAATTAATTTAATCAATTGCTCAATCAATAAATCAAGCTAGCAGTCAATCAATCGATCGAGCAATCTATCAATAAATCAATCAGTAAATAAAATACCAAGCATCAACAATCAGACATCACTCTTGTTTACCAAACTTTCTACAGCAGCTTCAATCAAACTCAATATCACTGCAGCAGAACAAGCAAATGGAAGCACTTGCATTCAGTTTCTTTTAATGTCTGATGATGAAACTAATTCATTAAAGTCCCCAAAATAAGATAAAACCAAAAACCTTAGAAAGAGTAGCAGGGGGGGACTTAAATGATAACCACTAAATATCTCAGGCAATCATTTTCGTAAGAACAAGTGAAATGACTCTATTGAAGTGACCTTTAAGTTAACATTTCTTTAGTCAATGGTAAAATTGCGAAGTTCACTATTTGCTATTGTAGTCTACACTTGATCTCACAACACTTATGCCTCTCTCTTAGGACCTTTTCTCTCCCACTCCTTCTTACTCACTGCCTGTGTTTTTCAATCTCCTACAATCTAATCAATAACACTTTATAAAAGTCCTTTATCAAATCCTGCTTTCAGCCAAGTCAGGATGGCCACCTAGTATAAGGGGATTAAAGTCTTGACTATGGAATTCTACTTTTGATTCACAGCTTTCACTATAAGGGAATTGTATAAGCAGATCCCAATGGTAAGCATACTCATCACAGTACAGAAAAGCTATTACCCAGCGCTCTATACATGGACAGGTCGATGACCTTAAGGGAAGCTTTACAACATTGTATAAGGAGATCTTAATGGTAAGCATACTCATCACAGTACAGAAAAGCTATTACCCAGCTCTCTATACATGGACAAGCCGATGACCTAGTGGGAGCTTTCCAACACCTATGCATGACAATTTTAGCCGTTTTATAAATAATTTTTTATTACATGATGCAATGTGAACATAAAACAAAACAAATACACTTCTTAATATTATTTAATACACACACTCACAAAATAATAACTACAGTATATTAAACAACAGAAGCATACGTGAACAGGATTGGCAACAACTACCATTGAACTAAAAAATTGTTTTAAAATGCTCTAATCTGACAAACAGATAACTAAACATAGCAAACATTGTTTACAAAACAGCAGAATCGTGCGAGTGATTTGGACAATAGCGGTCAAGGGTATCCATCTTATATAATAGGGAACAAAATAATAGGTGTGAAGCAACACTGGATTTTAAAAATAGCACTTAAATTGTATTAATGTAACCTGTATTAATGTGACCTGTATATCTGCACTTAAATGTACAAATAGCCATGTATCATGTGCATTTGAGGTACCGTATTCGACATATTATGTGCCCCTGTTCTAATAACACCCGCCAAACATTTTTGACTGATAATGCATATATTTCATTAATTTGAAGACTTAAAATAAGTTTTGTTACATTACTTGCTTATTTTGCATCTAGCACACGTTTTTATGGTGGTTATATTGTGGGGCTGGTACAGAACCAGTTCACACAAAGCTCTTCAAATATCAAACTGCTGGCTGTACACGGCCCTAGAGCATGGGTCCTAATAAAGACAAAACTTTGGGCCTAAAAAGTGGTGCAATTCTGTTTTCGATAGCACCCCGTGCGCTAAAAAAAGTGGTGCAATTCTTTTTTCATTAGTGCCCCGGATGCTTATTTAAGTCGAATACTGCATTTCTTACGAATGTGGGCTTGTTATTACTAGGTATTTCAACAGGTGAGTAAAAGTGCTCCTGTTGAATTATAATTTTGATTTATTATTTGAAAAAACTTTGCAGAATAACGATTTTAATTAATCAGTGCAAACATCAGTGAAATACTTGTTCAAAAAATTTAAAGAGGGCCCTGCATGATGCAACAGTGTATTACAGTCAATATAATTAAAATCTGTGAACTTGGTGAATTTTGACTCACAAAATAAGATATTTAAATACTTCCTTACCATTGCGTATACTTTCTCCCCTAAATCACACAAGATGAAGATCCTTGACCATAGGACTTAAGTCCTTTATTTTTGCCATTTTCATAAGGAAAAAAAAACACATGTTTCTGATGGTCACTTGACCAAATAAGGTGGGTGTTGTTTTGTAAATTTTTGAAAAATTCTGCATTCAAATTTTGACTTCAACTGCCATCTCAAACTGAACAAAAGAAGCATTGATACAATTTCTATGAGTATCTGCATTGTCATGACCCATGCATTAAATCCCAGTAATGCACAACCTTTAGTATTTGGTTTAGTCCACTTTACAAGAGGTAAATTTCTTAACAAAGTGAACAAATATATGTAAACTTTTTTATATATATTTTTTTTAAAGCATTTTAAACAATCTAACACAGAAATTTCATAAAAATAATTAATGTTTTGGCATCGTGTTTTTAATGCACATAAGGACTTTGCACTCGCCCATCTTAAAGTTGGGTCATTCCACTCTTGCCAAAGTCCTTTGCCCGTGCATTAAATACACATATCAAAACTCTGCCTCAACAGTAATCTTTAAGAAAACACTTGATGCGCTGGTTTATTTTCAGCACTGCCTATTTCAGAGGAACTTTCAATACCACAACATGTATGAAAAGCAGCAGATTATGCTAGACCTCATATTTTAGCTGAGTGCCTTTTCAAGCGGGTTAGTATTCCCATAATGCACTTATAATTGCACATACAGGAGAAATCTTAATAAATGGGTTAGATGTTAACTGTATGCATATACCCCCACCTGCGTTGACTCTGCGCCCGTGTTGCCATTTGGCACCTGCCCATCACCCAGTTTGAGCTTGAGAGAATTATGATGGTCCTCGACCTCTTTCACTTTTTCTAAAATGATTTGGGCCTGCAAGGCATCGTCTTCTAATTCCTTCATCCTGAAAGCAAAGAGAACTTTTTTTCAGTGACACCTGGAGCGACATTTACCATCTTAAAATGTATGGAAATTCATAAAACAGCAACGATCCCACCAAAATAAAATCTACTGAAATTCTTAGAACAGCAAATAACCCACCAAAATCAACTGAAAATTGGTTGTTTATCTGCTGGCATGATTCCCGTTCTTCTACAAGTTTACAGCTCTTTGTTTAACGGCTATGCCTTTTCTATGGAGGTGCATAGATTTCAATTTGTGTGTTTTGATTAGTCAAAATATAATTTGGTCCAATGTGCACTTATACTGATAGAACGATCAGTAAGTTTTAGAAAAAATGTGGTGCACCGCCACATTTGAATCAGGGTAGATGTTGGACTGTAAGCAACAAATACACCTTGAGATGTCACTTGAATTTTTAAAGTAAAAAAATCAAATAGCACTTTATTCAAAAGGGGCATGGCCAGATGCATGTTCATCACTATATTACAAAACGATGACAAAGGAAGTGCAGCTCTATAGACCCGCAAAGAATCAGTTGTTCTGCAACAGCAATACATAATTAGTGCAGTCAACGATTAGCGATTAATTGCTAATCACTCGCAACTCTTCAAAAACATTTAATACAATTTTAAAACAATTAATCGCAAACACGCTGTATGGATGACCTTGTATACGAGCAAAACCATGTCCAAACCTATTCAATTAATTGTTGGTGCACTTCAAAAACCAAACTCGGCTTAGTGGGATAAGGTCTGTAAATAAATTATTTTGTAACAGCTCCGTCAAAAACCAGGGAAGCGACACTTTAACAAGTGCAAGTAGTCCAATACCAGCAACATTTTTTGCTGATTTTTTAATTCAACACCTGTTTGAAGGTCATCTAAATCCAGGATCTTTATTTTCAACTGGTTTTATCAGCCTTACGGTTAATTTTACGACATGATATTTCCCTTTTGGTGAGATTCTTGGCCCATTTGTTTTCCAAAAATGCATGGTATATTTGTTTGGGAACTGTACCAGTTCCACAAAAATTTCATTAATTTTGTATTGATCACTTAGAAGTTTTTTTTTTCTTTCTTTTTTTCTCTCCAAATTTTGGGAAGATCTTGGGTGCGATTAATCGCTAAATGCTTGCAAATTTGGAGATTAAACGATTAGTAAATTAATCGCAAATCAACAGCACAATACATAATGCTTTGCAATGAATGTTAAATGTAATGCAAATAGCAAGTTAACGATTGCAGTACATATAACATGATACTTTCAAATTAAAATGCATTGTGATTTCTTGCATTTACAGATGGTACCCATAACATGGCCTTTAGGGTGACATGGTACCCTTAACATGGCCTTTAGGGTGACAAGGTACCCATAACATGGCCTTTAGGGTGACATGGTACCCATAACATGGCCTTTAGGGTGACATGGTACCCATAACATGGTTTTTAGGGTGACATGGTACCCATGACATGGCCTTAAGGGTGACATGGTACCCATAACATGGCCTTTAAGATGACATGGTACCCATTACATAGCCTTTAGGGTGACATGGTACCCACAACACGGCATTTAGCGTGACATGGTACCCATTGCATGGCCTTTAAGGTGACATGGTACCCATAACATGGCCTTTCGGGTGACATGGTACCCATAACATGGCCTTTAGGGTGCCATGTACCCATAAGATGGCCTTCAGGGTGACATGGTACCCATAACATGGCCTTTAGGGTGACATGGTACCCATGACATGGCCTTTAGGGTGACTTGGTACCCATAACATGGCCTTTAGGATGACATGGTACCAATAACATGGCCTTTAGGGTGACATGGTACCCATAACATGGCCTTTAGGGTGACATGGTACCCATAAGACGGCCTTTAGGGTGACATGGTACTTATAACATGGCCTTTAGGATAACATGGTACTCATAACATGGTGTTCAGGGTGACATGGTACCCATAACATGGCCTTTAAAGTTACATGGTACCCATAACATGGCCTTTAGGGTGACATGGTACCCGTGACAAGGCCTTTCTGGTGACAAAGTACCCATAACATTGCCTTTAGGGTGACATGAAAGTAAAGAGCAGTGATAATATTGGGACACTGAAAACTTCCCAGCAGCAGGTGTAATAACTATAAAACCCTTCTTTTTTTTCTTCATTTTTTCATATTTTTTTCTTTATTTATTATTATATTTTTTTAATATATTTGTGTGCATTCAGAAGCCTTAGTACCCTTTATGTTGGGGAAACAAAACAAAACCCTACTGCATATTCAAGTCTCATCTGCACTTCTAAGAGTGTTCAAATGCATTGGAAGCCAGTACATGATCCAGTGGTAAAAATTGTCACAGTTTGTGAAAAAATGTTGTTTAACAACCATTTTGTTTAACAACCAGAGACTCCCTTTACCCTCCCCCACCCAATTGCCAGGTCTGCATGTGCTACATACCAGATTCTTCAATACCTGGATCATGCTACAAATTTGACATAGATTAAATGAATGATGAATGAGTGAATGAATCAACTAATTAATGAAATGACTCAAATTCTGCCAGCCAAGATTGGGGGAAAGTATTTTACCCCCATCTATTGCTGAATGGTATGTATAAAATGATTGTGGTTAAGTGAGCAAAGGGCATGATTATTTTATTTGTTGTAATCACCGATTAGGCAATTAAAAGCTTACAATAGGTAAAATGCTTTAACAAGGAGCGATGCAGCTTTGAGTATAGTGGCAAAGCTAGGGTGAAGGGAGAGCAATTGCCTCCTGGCTCTCTGTCTGCTCTACAAATGAACAATTTCTACATTTTTGAGACAAATATGTTTGCTTTAACAGAATTTCAATGCAGTGTGGAGCTTAAAACATAAATATCAGAAGCAGTGCCAAAGCAAATAGGGGTGAATGTTCGCAAGTACCCTGGCACTCTAAAATGGCTTTTTGATTCCAATTGAGGCATTTTGAAGATTTCCTTTTTGACATTTAAAAGGCATTGGTAATAAAGTAAACAGTCACTCTTAACATGTAAAAGCATGATTCATCGTTCGTTTCAATCTTCAGCTGCTTTTCTCTGGAACAATCTACCAACACATATCAAAGAGGCTCAAACTGCAACCAACTTTAAATCATTGTTAAAAACACATCTTTTCTCACTTCTATAAGTTGTTTCGTTATCCCCCCACCCCATTATATCTTTTCATTTTTATTTTTTTTAAGCACAATGAGACTTTAGTGTGTGTTGCACTTTATAAGAACTGTATATTATTATTATTATTATTATCATTATATTATTATTCATTATTACAATATACCATCAGCAATATAGATTGTATTATTCGTTGTTGTACATAGTATTTACTATAAACATGACTAATAAGTTTGTTATCCTCATTGTTGTACATAGTATTTACTATAAACATATGTAGTAATGACCAATAAGTTTGTCAGAAATATGTTTATGTCGCTTCTGCAAATTCACCACCTTAAATATATCTGTGCTTTTTAGCTGCTCACTGCAGTTAAAACTTTCTCTATACACCCAAACAAATCATGAATGTGTTTTTGATTTGTCATTCCTTATAAAGATGATGAGTTTATGGTTCTGTTGGATTCCTAACAAGGTCTCCATGAGCTGAAGTTTTTAAGGCATTTGGAGGTGTCATGGTGGATCATTTTCGTAGCCTTCACCATAAGAGAGATTACCTTAACTTATTAACTGAATAACTGTTACTGCTGTAGTTGGAAGGTGCCATTAACGCATACATACCTAGTACATAGAATGTATTGCGAATGATCATGCATTATCCTGTGCTGAATGCATGAGCGCATTAAATCATGCACACACACTATTGTTTTGACAGCGCATCTAAAATTTCCATTGTTCTCGCGCTGTATACATTGAGCATATTTTTAAACGATGTGCAATGATTGTACGCATGTTCAAGTATTATTTTGTGTATTTTTTCAATGTAATTTCAAATTTTGTTTGTGACTTTTGAATAACAAATAATATATATATATATATATATATATATATATATATGTGTGTGTGTGTGTATATATATATATATATAGATATATATATATAAATATCATATATATATATGTGTGTGTGTGTTTATAATATAGATATATAAATATAAATATCTGTATATATATATATATATATATATATATATATGTGTGTGTGTATATGTATATATATAGAGTTAATATATAAATATCTGTGTATATATATGTGTTTTTACAGGATAATTCATAGAAGCTGGTTGCACACATATCGCTAGATGTACTTGGGTTCTGTCCCCATGTATCACTTAATATGTGCCCAGCTTCTATGCATTACACTGTACTGAATGCATAACGCGTTATTCATTACCCTTTATTATTAATACTACAGGGGTGAATTTTCTGCATGCTGCACAAAAAGCAAAAAGTGCAAAGGTGAACAAGAGCACTCCAGAAAATAACAAGTAACTCCTAAAGGCCAATCATATGCCACACAGCAGCAGAGAGGGATAAAAGTGTACAAGACATAACAAATTAAATAGGATGGCTGAAAATAAAAACAAGAGAATAGTGAACAGTTTAAAGGATTAGTTCAGGGGTCAAGCAAATCAATCTTATATGAAAAAAGACTTCAAAACATTCAAAAATCTTATTCCGTTGAGGAGATATCAAAGTTTAAAGTTTTGTGTCATTTCTGTAGAAACGACTGAAATCAGACTATTTGTAATGTCATAGCCTTAGATTCCTCAAAGTCTTTATGTAATCCATCATGTTTTGTCTTGCAATTTTGTGGCTTAAAAACCATGGGATATGTCAAAAAAGTAGTAAAACTGAATCTAGGAAGGGTATTTATAATATACCATCTAAAGAAAGTTCAAGAAAAATTATTAAGAAAGTGAAAAAAAGAAAATAAACGTTCATTAACAATTGTTAAGAATGTGAGGATGAAGATCCAACTTTCCATAGTAGACTTACTACACCCGTCATTTTTACTCATTCTACTAAAACAGGGCTTTATACTTCGATATCTCATTAACGGAATAAGATTTTTAAATGCTTTCTTCACCATTTTTTTTCTTTTCTTCTTTTGAAGTCCTCTTTCACATAAGATGGACATGCTTGACCAGTTAACTAATCCTTTAATTCTAACAGATTTCTCTGGTGAATATTTTGTTCATACATGTAACTATGCATGTAATAACATTTCAGTGATCTCAGTTGTAACAGAAAATTTGCTAATCCTAAACTTGTTTTAGGACTGAGATGACAAGCTGTGACCTACCTGGCTTCTCTCCACGCAGCTCGCTTCTCTGCTTCCTGCGTCCGCTTCTCTGATGGGGACATTGGCCTTTCTGGCTGAGGATTGCTGTTTGTTGTATTTCGTTGAGTGGGAAGACTATTTGAATACAAAAACACACACAAAGAGTTAACAAAACTAACTCAGTGGTCAGATGTGACAGAGCGTCAGACATGTGACAGAGGGTCAGACGTGAGACAGAGCATCAGACATGAGACAGAGGGTCAGACATGAGACAGAGGGTCAGACATGAGACAGGGGGTCAGATATCATGAGACAGAGGGTCAGACGTGAGACAGAGCATCAGACGTGAGACAGAGGGTCAGACATGAGACAGAGGGTCAGATATGAGACAGAGCGTCAGATATGAGACAGAGCGTCAGACATGAGACAGAGGGTCAGACATGAGACAGAGGGTCAGACATGAGACAGAGGGTCAAAAATGAGACAGAGGGTCAGTTATGGGACAGGTCAGACATGGGACAGAGGGTCAAACATGAGACTGAGGGTCAGGCTTGAGACAGAGGGTCAAAAATGAGAGGAGTCAGACATGAGACAGAGGGTCAGACATGAGACAAAGCGTCAGACATGAGACAGAGGGTCAGACATGAGACAGAGCGTCAGACATGAGACAGAGCATCAGACATGAGACAGAGCGTAAGACATGAGACAGAGCATCAGACATGAGACAGAGGGTCAGACATGAGACAGAGGGTCGGTCATGGGACAGGTCAGACATGTGACTGAGAGTCAGACATGAGACAGAGGGTCAGAGATGAGACAGAGAGACAGAGGGTCAGACATGAGACAGAGGGTCAAAAATGAGACAGAGGGTCAGTTATGGGACAGGTCAGACATGTGACTGAGAGTCAGACATGAGACAGAGGGTCAGACATGAGACAGGTCAGACATGTGACTGAGGGTCAGACATGCGACTGAGGGTCAGACATGCGACTGAGGGTCAGACATGCGACTGAGGGTCAGACATGCGACAGAGGGTCAGACATGCGACAGAGGGTCAGAGGTCAGACATGCGACTGAGGGTCAGACATGCGACAGAGGGTCAGACATGCGACAGAGGGTCAGAGGTCAGACATGCGACAGAGGGTCAGACATGCGACAGAGGGTCAGTTATGGGACAGGTCAGACATGTGACTGAGAGTCAGACATGAGACAGAGGGTCAGACATGAGACAGGTGACTGAGGGTCAGACATGCGACTGAGGGTCAGACATGAGACAGAGGGTCAGACATGGGACAGGTCAGACATGTGACTGAGGGTCAGACATGCGACTGAGGGTCAGACATGCGACTGAGGGTCAGACATGCGACAGAGGGTCAGACATGCAACTGAGGGTCAGAGGTCAGACATGCGACAGAGGGCACATATCAAAGGCTTGATTACATACATTCACTGTAAGAGATTCTAAATCTGATATACTTTGACACACTTCTTCATATTTGTCAAAGACACGTACACAAATGGAAAACTCACAACAAAACTGAATAAACGCTTATAAATACATATTTGAACATGAAAATATGTGTGAAGTAGAAGCAATTGTTTTCTTCATTGTGCACACTGTCTAATACTGATACACGTAAGAACATACTTTACCCTCCCTTTCAATGCCCCAGTTTTCATCTATTTTCACATGTGTCAGACACAAAAGAGCATATGTGAAATCTAGTATTAGTCCTCACATACAAAACACAGAGGAACAATGCTTTGTTTTCCTACATGATAATGCATGACTTAATGCATGACAATTTCAGAGGTGTAGAAAGCAGGGAAGAGGAAAGAGAGGGGGCTGCCTCCCTGAATGAAATTCTGAATTCAGTTGTATGTTTTCTTCCCGGTTGGAAGATGAAATTAGGAAATTATTACCAAACAAAAAACACTGAAAAATGTAACAAATTTATATTGGATATTTTGGTAAATTATCGGAAAATGTTGGCCAAATTTTTCTGACAACTTGCCAAAATTTCCAGAAAATTGGCCTAAATCGAAGAAAGATACCCAAAAAGATAGAAATTTTCTAAAAATGAAGAAAATTTCCCGAAAAATGAAGGAAATTTCTCGATTAGCTGCAACTTTTGATTTACCAGCGCAATTTTTCCACTTGTCACCGGGATTTATTTTGTGGATATTTGCCTCGGCTGAGAGGTAACCATTCCTATACCCCTGGACAAGTGGTGTCTTTTTCCCCTGTGTGTATTGCTTGCTATTTGATAACCTATGGGACCTACTGTATATGTAGGTCAGGTCCGTTAAGGTTATGTCATGATTATAAATATGTCATGTATACTTGCTCGAGCTCTATCAGGCTGTTTGTGTAAGTATCTTGCCCAGGAAGAGAGGGAGAGGGACGGGGGGGAGGGGGGGGAGGGGACAAGTAGATTGAAGTAGATATGCTTTTGTAGAGATAGCATACCTAAACTGCTTACATTACAACTGGGGTATGTGCCATAATATATAGTGCCGTATTTGACATGGGCGCTTACAAAAACAGAATTGCACTACTTTTTAGGGCCGAAGTTTCTTCCTAATGAGCGCCCATGCTCTGTGACAGTGTACAGCGTGCTATTCAAACTGCATTGTGTAAACTGGTTTTGTACTAGCCCCACAAAAAGATCATGAGCATCAGATAAGCAAAATAAGCAAATAATGTAAGAAAACTTATTTCAAATAAATCAAATAAATTATGTTATCAGTCAAAAAATGTTGAGTGGGCGCTTTACAGCAAAAGTGCTTCATACATCGGATAGGGTATTTGTACAAGTAATGCACATTGTACCTTGATACTGTTGTTGTGGTC